>LDKF01001637.1:0-39209 GCA_001026735.1 Rotylenchulus reniformis
CTTTTTTAGTCATTTTTTGTTGCTTAACACAAAAATTATTACGAAAACTTTTTAGAATAAAATACATTAAAATAACAAAAAATATCAGAAAAACTTTTTTAAGAATAGTATTAACTATTAATTCATGAGAATAGTATTAATTCGTATTAATGATTTTTTTGAATAGTATTAATTCATGATTAATTTTTAAGAATAGTATTAATTCATCGAGCAGGAAGTAACAGAAAACGGAAATAAAAATTAAGCAATTTTTTAAAAGGAAAGGGTCTTAATTTTCAAAATTTTCTCCGGCGGCCCCTATCGGGACCGCCAGCACCTCCCACAATGATTTGTTCAAAAGTTTCATTAAAAAATGACAAATCTTCTTAAGAAAAATTACCTAAATTTTTAAAATTTTCTCCGGCGGCCCCTATCGGGACCGCCGCCAACTCATACAGTGAATTTTCTTCATCTAAAAAATGCTCATTTTTAATAAAGCTTTGAAATTTTTTGATGTATAACATTCATAAAAATTTTGGAAAAAAATTTTTTCTGGAAAAAAGACAGAAATTTTTTCACCCATCCCCGTCCCCGAAATCCCCGGCCAATTTTCCATCCCCGTCCCCGTCCCCGACCGGGCCATCCCCGGTAATCCCCGTCCCCGATTTTTTCAAAATCCCCGTCCCCGTGGCACCCTACTTGGAAGAAAGTAATCCATTTGCATTTCTTCAAAAAATACAAAATTTTATGTTCCTTAAACCTCCCATTAATAAAATCTCAAGAGTTGGGAATTTATTTGTGCTGGACAACGTTCGAATCTCAAAAACTACCGTATTCCAATAGCGTCAAAAATTTTTAATTTGTGAAAACCAACGGAAATTCATTAAAAATTTATTGTAATAATTATTGTAAATATTAAAAAAATGCAGATAGAATTCCCAACTGCATTATGGTGAGGAAATGACAAATGCCGTGGAGAAAATGGTAGTTGACTTTGCACGTTTGAAAAATATTATTTTTCACAACAAAATTTTTAAAAAACATAAAAGAGCTAAAGTAGACAATCAAATCCGACTTTTTCCATTTTTCTGAAGTATGTACCAAATTAGGCAAAACTTCCAAAAGTATGAAAATAATATTTTCTGCCTCTTGAGAAAAATTTTGAGTTTTCGAATTTTTTTTTTGAGAATTTAATAATTTTCAATGAACTAATAAACTTCATGGCACTGGCAGTTATTTAAGCGCTTAAGCCTTATTTTTTGCGGATGGAAACTTTGGAATAGTAGTTAACCCCCTGGTTTTGTCGTGGGGTTTACCGCACTATGTCGTGGGGCTCACACCTATTGGACACCTTTGCTGATAAGATCAAAGGGTTTACCGCCCCTATTGGGCTCCTTTGGTGATAAGCTGATAAGATCAAAGGGTCTGATCGGGATTTCGAAATCGTTGGCGGTAAGATCAAAGGGATTTACCGCTGTAGATAAAAACTCATAAATCATTTTCCCGGGGGAGGGGGATGCCAAAGCCTATTGTTATGGCGGCAAGATCAAAGGGATTTACCGCACTCATAAATCAATTTCCCAAGGAGAGGGGGGGGGGATGCCAAAGCCTATTGTTTGTCGGCAAGAGCAAAGGGTTTTCATACAGTAGCCAACACCTATTGTTCACCTTTGGCGGCAAGATCAAAGGGGGACACCTTTGGCGGTAAGATCAAAGGGATTTACCGCACTCATAAATCATTTCCCGAGGAGAGGGAGGGGGGCAGCCAACACCTATTGTTTTACCGACTAGCTCACACCTTTATCAGTAAAGTCAAAGGGTTTTCGTACAGTAGCCAACGCCTATTGTTTACATTGTTTTACCGACTAGCCCATACTTTTGTCGGGATTTCGAAATAGATGGCGGTAAGATCAGAGTTTTCGTACAATAGCCAACACTTATTGTTCACCTTTGGTGACATTATAAATGGGATTTAATACCTTTACCGCACTCATAAATCATTCCCTCGAGGGGCAGGGGGGGGGGGCAGCCAAAGCCTATTGATTGGCGGTAACACCAAAGGATGCTGCCAAAAAAAGCTTCAATTCCCCGTTTTGGCGCGAAAAAAAAAATATAAAAGGGGCGTGTCAACCACCGCAATTCTTTCCTATCCTAAAGGGATTTACCGCACTCATAAATCAATTCCCGAGGAGGGGGGGGGAGGCGTCCAAAGCCTATTGATTGGCGGTAACATCAAATGATGCCGCCAAAAAAAAGCTTCAATTCCGTTTTGGCGCGAAAAAAAAAATATATAAAAGGGGTGTGTCAACCACCGCAATTTTTTCCTACCCCTATTCATTAATTCATTCTTTCATTTCATTCCACTTTTTCATTTAATATTTCCATCTTCCCTTCATAGATTATAAATTTTACCCAATGGCTATCAATATGTGCGACAAAATAGGATTGATGAAGGAGATCATCCCGGATGTCTTCATTTATAATATTTCGGCTGGGATTAAAGTGACCAGCAGCCGGATTGCCAATCCAGTGATTATCCCTATGAACCCGGTGCTAGATGTTAACAAACTGATCACAAAAGAAGGAGTGACAGTTTGGAATGAGCAACTAAAGCCCCGCTTCGTACCCTTTGACTACATATGCGACTTGCCGGGACACACATTTATCAAATTCAAAGCCAAGGGGAATGTATTCAATATCCCACACGGATGTCCCGAAGACCACAAAATTCACAAGTCGACAGTTTTCAAGGAATCTTTCTCCGTGCCACCACCACCACCACCAAAAGGTAATGTTTGTTTTTTCAATTGTTATAACCGTAAAACCTAGAAATAGATCCAATTTTGCATTCGTTACCGCCTCCAGCACCACCTCGCTCCAATAGTGAATTGCCCCAGGAATTTTTGGACAGCATTTCGGCTGCAACCACCGGTCTGGGTGTTGGTACCCAGACTCCTCAAGGTATGAAATAGACGAAGGATGAATAATAAATCGATTTTCAGAAGTTTACAATGCACCATCTCAAATCCTCACTCCTCCGCCTCCTCCAGCTCAGCCTCATTTGGCTGAGCAGTTCATGGAGAGCATCTCTGCCGCAACCTTCGGTTTGAACGTGCAACCAAAAGGAGATGCTCCTCCGGTAGACCACGAAAAGGAGTGGCAAGAGGTCCAGGACTTTATGGGCAGTGTTGCGGCTGCAACAACCGGTCTAGATTTAGGCTCATCAGGACAAGTTCATAAAGGGCCGCTTGATCGCCTCGAAGAAGAAGGGGTGGAATTCATCGCTTCACAGCCAAAACAAACGATTGAAGATGTGACAGAGGATTCTATGACGGATATCCAATCTCCCTAACCTATATTCAATCCATTTCACTTGTTAATTTTCTTCCTACTAATATTCCATTATTGTAATAATGCTTAGCATTAATTCCTTTTCGGATAAAGACCTCAAATTTAAACATCCATTCGGAATGATAATTTCGGGGCCCAGCTCAAGTGGGAAAAGCACCTTTCTCCTCAAGTTCATCGCTGAATCAGCCGATTTGATGCATCCTCCACCTGCTTCTATCCTCTATTGTTTTGGGGAAATGTCCGAAACAGTTCCCATCCTTCAACGCTCCGGCATCAGTGTCTACTCGGGGGTGCCACCGGCAGAATTGATTAAGCGAATGCCCAAACCCTTGTTGCTTGTGCTTGACGACCTATTATTAAACATTTCGGAACAACAACTCTCGGAATACTACCTAAAGGACTCTCATCATCAAAATTTCTCGGTTATCTTTGTCACACAGGCCCTATTTGATCGAAAACTTCGTGTGCCGAGACAAAATGCCCAATATTTGGTCCTTATGAGAAGCCCAAATTCAGAGCTCTCTATTCGCAACATTGGAGTTCAGCTATTTCCCCGACGCCTTGGATATTTTCTCGATTCCTATCGCCTAGCCACCAGCAAACCATATGGATACATTTTGATTGATATGCATGCTGCATCAGATCCAACATTAAGACTGCGAAGCGGTATATTTAAAGACGACAGAGAGGAGGGCGAAAGCAACATTTTCATTCCTAAAAATGGTCTCTCCTAAACATACAAACATTAGCCCATTAGTTCAAATCAACGCCCAATTTCTTCATTCATTAGCTCGTACCAAATCCAACAACAACCGCAAAAAGCTTTTAAAGAAAGCCGGCGCAGATCAACTTCTCTCACTCGTGGAGATTTGTTTTAATATTCTCAATTCCCGTTTTCATTTGACCACTCGTCAAAAGAAGCGACTTTTACCATACGCCGATTTTGTCCGTCGTCTTTCACGGAAGCGCAGCGAACGCGGAGCTAGGAAATTGCTCATTCAAAAAGGAAGTGGGGCCGGTCCACTATTTGCAGCACTCCTTACACCCATTCTCATCGATCTAGCGCGTTCTGTTACATCTAAAGTACTTGGGAGTGAGCAACAATAATGGCTTCCAAACTCGTCCTTGTTCCCGAAGACATTTATCGTGGTCTTACCAGCAGCAATACAGGCAACATTAATTTGGACTTTGCTCGCAAAGCCTTGGAGAGAACAAAACGACAGCGTATTAATAATAATACGAAAAATGTGCTTTATAACCAACAGTTGGCTAAATATTTGAATTTGAGAGGGGAACATGAGAACAAACCGACCAAAGTTGAATTCACCAAGGGACTTAGAGCATTAGTCAGAAGGGCAGATGACAGTGATGAGGAGGAAATCGCAATTGAATTCAACCCTACAAGACCGCCTCATCACCATGGGCGCCATGAGGCTATTCGGCAGCAACATCCGCCTCCACCTTCTCCCCCACCGGCATCCTTTTCACCAACACCGCCGGCTCCGCCACGACAACCCGGTGCCCCCGTTGCCCCACCGGCGCAACCAGGGGCAGCACCTCCACCTTCTCGTCGCCGTCGCCATGCACCCGTTCGACGGGAGGAACGACAGCCCCCTAGATCACTTTTTAAAAGACCTTTGGATATCGCTGATTTTGAACTTCCAGCGAAATATCGGTTGCTTGAACAAGAAGCATCTCGTAATCCACCGTTGGCTAACAGAGGGCGACGACCACCTCCTCGAAGACGATTAGTAACGGAGCGAGCTGAATTGGATCCTTTTCTAGCTGCAATACCAGATGAACAATTAGAACCGCAACCTTCCACTTCTCGTCCTCGTCGCAGCCTTGACGTTGCCCGAGAGGGACGACCTCCTCTGCAATTTCCACCCCGCCAGCGAACAAAGCGACGAGGGGAAGATCTTCTCGATGAACGACCATTGAAATCCCGCTTGGTCCCTGCTCCCCGATACGCGGATGAAGAAGAATGGGTATCTGATGACGAGCCCCCACCTCCATTGCCAGCTGAACCCAGGCAGCGACGTCAACGTCGAGTAGCTCGCAAAATAATCCGGGAACTACAAAATCCAGCTCAATATGTCCCGAGAACCTTAAAAAAGCGTAAATGGCGGGAGACTTTACCCCCACGAGCAACAAAGCAAAGGAGGAAACAAACAATTTTTGATCCAGTAGCGGTTGATCAGGGCACACCGGGTCCTGTTTTCTCTTCAAAGAGTTTTTCCGCCAAGCAAAAGCGAAAGCAATCGGTTCAACCTTATCAAAAAGGCAGAAGAGAAGGTCTTCGAACAACTAGATTTAAGCCACAAAGATGGAGTAAGTTTTTTCTTTAGAAAAAACTAACCTTGATTTACTTCTTAAATCTAGGTATTTTTTCTTCGAGAAAAATAACCTTAATTTACTGAAATAAATTTAGGCCCTCAGTGAAGGATACCCTGGATCGACTCTACAATGATCCTACATCATCTTCAGCTTTTGCAGGAGTTCAAAGACTTTGGGTAAAATTTTTTAACTAAAAATTCAACCTTGGTATATTTTTAAAATATTCTTAGCAAGAAGCCAAGGAGGAGCTCGGAGAACGAATTAGTAAGAAGGATGTTAGGGATTATCTGGAAGGTCATCGAACCTACACCCTTATGCGCCCACGGAGGGTGCATTTCCCGAGAGCAAAAACGGTGCCCACAGGCTTTATGACCGATGTTCAAGTGGATTTGGCTGATTTCCAAGCGCTTTCTCGTAGCAACAAGGGTAATCGTTATTTGCTTCTCGCCATTGACGTACTCTCGAAACGCATTTTTGTTGAACCGTTGAGATCAAAGAAGGCTATTGACATGGTGGAAGGATTCAAAAAATTGCTTGCCCAGATGCCGATGATGCCACATAGAATTTTCTCAGATAAAGGGTTAGAATTCAGGAATGCCCCATTAAAGAAATTGTTCGAGGAGGAGGAAATTGACAAGCATGAATCGGCTCATTCTACGGTCAAAGCAGCCCTTGCGGAGAGGGCAATTCGGACTATCAAAGGACGTCTGTATCGATTTTTCGCTCAGCATAAATCCCTCAATTGGGTAAGTTTTCATTTTCAATGAAAAGCTAACCTTGATTTACTCCGATAGAATAAACCTTTGGTTTATTCAGTCGGAATAAATTGAGGTATATTTTTATTTACTATAAAAATCAAACCTTGGTTTACTTCATAAATCAAGGTAGATACTGTACAACAAATTGCGGAAGGAATCAATCGCTCGCCATCCCGTGCCTTGCCCGATGGCCTCCGTCCCATTGATGTCAATTTTAAAAATGCCCAGAGGATCTGGATGAAACTTTACGGCAAAGAACTCCATCGTTCACTATTCAGCAAAAAGAGGACGGGAAACCCAAAATTTAAGCCTGGTCAAACGGTACGAATGAGTGTAGCAAAGGGACAGTTCGAGAAGGGTTATATACCTAATTACGGCGATGAAATTTTGGTAAGTTTTTATTTCTATAAAAGCTAATCATAGAATACTCATTCGAATATTCTTAGGAAGTGGATGCAGTCAAGACACACATGCAGCCAATCCGTTATAAACTTCGAGATGAGAAAGGAGAAAAATTCAAGGTACTTTATTTGTCACATTGTTTAAATATTCATTTATTTTAGGGATTTTTCTATGGGGAGGAGCTTGCTCCAGTGCGCCGAGATACCGAAACCACTTATCGGATTGAGCGAGTGCTGAGAAAGAGGACGAGATCCGATGGCACAAAAGAGATTTTGGTTAAATTCATTGGCTATCCGGAACCAGAATGGATTCACGAATCACAACTTGTATAAAATCACCATCATTATTTCATATTGTTCATTTTCATTCCATAATTGTTCATTTATTCAGATTAATAAATATGTCCAATACATTCTTTGTCCATTTACCCAGCAATAGCACCGACTATCCAGAAAATGCCCCTAATAAATTCCGTGTTAGATTGCCAAGGCCACTCCATTTTAATGGCACCTGGGTTGTTGGTCTCCATAGTATTACATTTGCCTATTCTTGGTAAGTTTTTTCTTCAAAAACTAACCTTGATTTATTTTATAAATCTAGGTATTTTTTCATTCGAGAAAAATAACCTTGAATTACTTCATAATTCTAGGCCTTCCACCCTTGGCACTCTCGATGACCAAGCCATAAATATTCATTTTACCGTGGATAAAAATGGACGACAACGAGTTTTGCGCATCCCCGTGCCAAAGGCCTCTCACATGAAGATTGAGAATTTGCGCGAATTTCTCGCTGCTACTTTGAAACATCAAAGTGAAAGTATTGAATCTATTGGGAAGAGCGACTACCAATACGTCAGCCCCCCTCGAATTGAGAGTGCCCGAAGAAAAAGATCGGCTGTAGAAGTTTTAAAATCGCCCCCAAGAATTGATGAAGAAGATCTACAATCTCCACCAAAAATTGATGAAACTTTATCATCAGCACCGAAACTAGCAGAGGATGAAGGAATAAAGAAGACCAAATTATCTGCAGAAATTCCCAAAATAATTGATGATGGTGAGAGTAAGACGATTAAAGGAAGGGATCTGCTGGATGATTTGATTGGATCGCGCCCTAAAGAGGGAGAGAAGAATAGAGCGGAGCAATTTTTGGATAAAATTGGTCTTGGAGAAAAAAATGAAGATAAAAAGAAGGTGGAAGAGCAAGCTAAGAAACGAGAGGAGGAAGAGAAAAAGCGACGAGAGGAAGAAAAGAAACGAGAGGAAGAGAAAAAGGGAAGAGAGGAGGAAGAGAAAAAGAGAAGAGAGGAGGAAGAGAAAAAGAAACAAGAAGAAGCGAAAAAGAGACAGGAGGAGGAGAGAAAGAGACGAGAAGAGGAAGAGAAAAAGAGACGAGAGGAAGAGAAAAAGAAACGAGAGGAAGAAGAGAAAAAGAAGCGTGAGGAAGAAGAGAAAAGGAAACGCGAAGAAGATAAAAAGAGAAGAGAAGAGGAAGAAAGGAAACAAGAGGAGCAATACAGAAAAAACCAAGAGGGAGCTGAGTTCACTAAAGAACCGTCCCCAGCCTTGGCCTCCGAACTATCACCAGTAAAGGCCGCCGAAGATTTAGAAGAGCAGGAGGAAGAGGAGAATGAAATACAGCAGCAGAATACTTCCTCTACATCATCCTTTTTTTCCAAAGCTCCAACAACAGCTGCACAAGTACTTTCAGTTCTGCTTGGAATTGGGGGCAGTGATATTCTGAAGAATGAAGAGGAACCAGATTTAGGGAAAATTCGTCAGATTATCGATTCGGTGGAATTTCAATACCACAAGGATTTTGATCGATTCAAGGCTGTCTTTACCGATCCGAGCATACAGTTCATCTCTCTATCGCCTCAACTTGGCTATGTTCTTGGATTTGAAAATCCCCAATATGTGCTCAATAATGAAATTGCAAAATACGGGTGTGATTTACGTGGAGGTTTTTCATCGTTTGCTGTGTACAGCAAGGTGAGGACTAAAATTATTTATTTGCAAATTTTATTTTAAGGGTCTAATTGAACCAAGCATCATTGGGAACACACTCAGTTCATTGTTGCGTGTGGTATCCATTACAGGAGCCATTCCAGGGTAAGTTTTTATTTTCAATAAAAAGCTAACCTTAATTTACTACATAAATTAAGGGAATACACGGAGAAGATTTATGATACACCCATCTTTGCGCGCGTGATGCCAAAAGAAGTATCAGAAATTGAAATTGAATTGCGAACAATGGATAATGGTCGCTTAGTACCCTTTTCCTATGGAACAGTGATGGCAGTATTGATATTTAAGAAAACGATCAACTTTTGATTCCCACCTTGTACATTCATTCATTCATACTTCATTCATTATTTTCATTCGATAAATGGTGCATGTCATTTTCGATCCATCATTAACCGGTTATCAAGGCCTATTCCTTATTCAAACTGGTACAGGAGCTTCTAATTTAATTGGTGAAAACCAAACAGGAGCCGATCCCCTTACTTACACTATCTTTCGAGGAGCCCCACCCTATCAACGCGGCTGGGTAAATTTTCAATGAAAACTAACCTTAATTTACAGCATAAATTAAGGGTCTACAAACCGTTTCTGGAGGCGTAGGTGACATTTTTCGTGGAATATATCGCTTTTTCTTGCCACTTCTTCGAAAAGTTGGGACAGCGGTTGGAAAAGAGGCACTCAATACAGGTTTCTTTTGAAAAAGTTAACTTTGGAATATCCTTTTTAATATTCCTAGGCCAGCGAGTTTTAGACAAAGTTGTAACTGAGGGAGCACCACTGAAGGAAACGGTGCTGCAAGAAGGAAAGCGAGGCATCGATACGGTTCTAGATAAAGGTAGGTTTTTATTTCCAATAAAAGCCCAACTTGATTTTAAATCTAGGTATTTTTCATTCGAGAAAAATAACCTTGAATTACTTCATAATTCTAGGTGGTTTGCCAAAGCAATTCGGGACAGGACGCCGTATAAAAAGAAAGCGACAACTACCATTCCTTTCACATCAAACACTCATTGGAAGAGCTATTACGAAACCCAAAAAGCGAGTTAGATCAGACACCTTCGGTAGGTTTTTTAACCCAGCCTTAGAATCTTCATTTTAATATTCTTAGGACTATACTAAATCATTCATCAAAATGACTTTCCATAAAATTGACGGACAGAGCTGGATTCGGTGACCAGCGCAGTTGACTTTTTCAGCATCCCTCCTACAAATGTTACGGTTTCTTCAGTAAGTTTTCAACGAAAACCAACCTAAAATTTACTGCATAAATTTAGGCCAAAGTCTTTGAAATTCTTCCTAGCAATCCGCTTACGGACACACCATATCACTTCAAAATATTTTCATCCCAAAACTATATTGACCTATCAAAATGCTATTTGTTCGCAGAGATGAAAATTCGGAAGGAGGGAGCGGATGGGAGACTAATGAATCTCACGGCCATTGATAATGTTGCTCCGATTCAGCTAATCGGGCAAACCTTCATCAACAACATGCGAATAGCGATCAATGGGTAAGTTATTATTTTCAATAAACCAAGCTTAAAAAATAATTTAGGCGGGAAATTTTCAATTCCAATTCTCTTATGGCTTACAAAACTTATCTCTCGCATGAGCTTTCCTTTCCAAGGACTGCAAAAGAATCTCATTTGAATGCTGAAGGATATTTTGGTGACCAAGGAACCATTCTAGAAAATGGCCAAGGCTTCATTACACGCAAGAATCTTTTCCAATTCAGCAATAGAGCGCAATTTATAAGCAAAATCGATGCAGATCTCTTCAATCAGCCACAATACCTCATCAATCAGTAAGTTTTATGCATAGGCTTAATTTTTTTTTCATCTTGCTTAGCTGTGAGCTGGACATCACCATACAGCCAAACGAGAGTGCATTTGTAGTCATCGCACCCCTTGTGGAGGGCCAGGCGGTGCCTCCACGATATCATCTGGAAATTACAGTAGTTTAAAAAGTAAATTTACAGAAATTACTGAAATATATTTAGGCATTGAAGCTCTATTGCAAAAAATTAAATCTCATGGATGGATTAGCCCTTCAATTGGCCAGAAAACTTGAAACAAATCCTGCACGCTATGCTGTACGGAAAACCATGATGAAATCGATATTCATTAGCCCGGGGTAAGTTTTCNATAAGAACCGCGATATTGCCACAGATACAACCATTTAATCATTCATTCAACCATTCATTCATTTGTTCAAAATTTATTTAACAATTATTGTAAAATTTTATCTTCAGATAAAAATGTTAGATAAAAAATTGCTATTGTACATGGTATTCTTTCTCCGAATATTTTTGCCTGTGGAGAGTCTTAACAAAGAACCGAAAATTGATTACTCTGATGAATATAAACGCCTACAGGATCAAAAGCTGCGTGAAGCCGATGCAGAATTCGATGCGGAATATTTGGAGCGACTGGGAGTGACAACGGAATTGCCGGAATATTCCGAATATTTACGTCGCCTTGGTTTAAAGGAACATAATCGTCAATTGCAAAACAAAGATCGCCCTCTGCAGAAGGATTCCCCCCTCCATGCCCCTCATCCTTTTCCATCTATTCAACTTTGCAGGGAAAGACCAGCGGATGGCGATTATTATGGTAAGCTTTATTCAAAAAGCTAATCTTATCTATTAATAAATTTAGGACATGTATTTTGCTGGACCATGGCAAGTTTTTTTTTTGAAATCTCATCTAGATTTACTCTAAAGAAGTAAATTTAGGTTGCACTATTTGCCATGTCCATAATTAGCCTTATCATTTATCAATTGCGCTCCATTCTTTGGCTTAAATTAAACTTTTCTCGAAATCGACAACCAAAGGAATTTGAATTGATCCCCAATGGACGGCAATCAGATTACAAGGATAATGAGGAGCAATCGAGCGACAAGCAGAGTAAGCGTTTCTTTCGAGAAAAACTAATCTTGATTTACTTTATAAACCAAGGTGTTCCTCGGATGCTTTCCTTCTGACCGCCTCCCTCCACCAACATCTCTACAGTATCCAGCCGCTTTAATTGTTAATTTGGACCCTCATGGACAAAGTGGTTCTCATTGGGTTGGAATATTTGCCTATGGGCTCCAGAGGGATGTGATCTATTTTGATAGTTTGGATTTGCCTATATTACCATCAATAGCTATTTTTCTTAAAGCATTCCCTCATGTAAAAAAGAATACCAAACCATATCAATCACCCCTCGCTAATACATGTGCCCATTATACCATTTATTTTATTTATTTCCTTTCTCATGGCCATTTATTCGATCAATTTATTCATAAATTGAATGTTATTCAATATCCCGATTTATTCGTAAAGAAAATTGTTAATAAAATGATAAAAAGTTGAATCGGAAGCCGGAGTGGGCGGGGCCTGACAGGAGAAGCTGGAGTGGGCGGGGTTTGACAAGGAAGCCGGAGTGGGCGGAGTCTGGCAAGTAAACTAGAAGTGATGGTCAGGGAAAGAAGTCGGAGTGGGCGGGGCGCGCCAAATTCAAATTTTGGCGGGCAAAATGGCTTTGTTTTGGCGGACCGCCCACTCCATCTTTGTGCTTAAATATCCCCATTATATTCTCAGATGTTCATTCATCTGGTTTAATTGAATCCCCCNCCCCCCCCCCTCCTCACCCGTATTCCCTCTCTCTCGAATATTTCTTATTGATATTTTCCATGCATTCATCTATTCCAAAATTTTTTCTTCTCCATCTTTTTATCTTCTCTGAATTTCTCAAATTTCCACATTTTTTTTTCTCTAGCAAAGCGGGGGTCTGGCTCAGCTACGAGCCGGGCTTTATCTCGTTTTTGCTAAATTCCCTCCAATTTTCCTCCATTGGCTTTTTTTGCCAGAGCAAAAACGGGGGTCTGGCTCAGCTACGAGCCGGGCTTTATCTCGTTTTTGCTACATTCCCTCCATTTTTCCTCCATTGGCTGTTTTTATGCCACAGCAAAGCGGGGGTCTGGCTCAGCTACGAGCCGGGCTTTATCTCGTTTTTGCTACATTCCCTCCATTTTTCCTCCATTGGCTGTTTTTATGCCACAGCAAAGCGGGGGTCTGGCTCAGCTACGAGCCGGGCTTTATCTCGCTTTTGCTAATTCCCTCCATTTTTCCTCCATTGGCATTTAGCCAGAGCAAAAACGGGGGTCTGGCTCAGCTACGAGCCGGGCTTTATCTCGTTTTTGCTACTTTCCCTCCAATTTTCCTCCATTGGCATTTTGCCACAGCAAAGCGGGGGTCTGGCTCAGCTACGAGCCGGGCTTTATCTCGTTTTGTTCAATTTATATGGTATGCGCTTGCTTCATTATGTGCAATTTATGCTTCTGGAAGAATTACTAATTATGCTGGAAGGTTCTGGTCCATTAATTTAACACTTAAAAAAATTAATTTTTAAAAATATATAATTATACATTCTGAAGTTCTATTCTATCCCTCATATTCTTTTGTTTCTTCTTGCATCGGCATTCCCCTCTAGGATTTATTAATTTTATAGATTAAAAAAATAATATGGACAAGCGCCCTCCTAAGCGCCCCCATCCGTTTTCTATTGTCGCATTGCTTCCCCATCTCTTTCCTCCACCGGCCAAGCGTCCGCGCTTTTTCATTGAAAATTTGTTGGCACCCGACAACCAAAGTGGAAGTGGTTCATCAAAAACCGCCAAGGACTACGTCATCAAACTTGATGGCACTGTGGAGCAAAACTCAAAGTTCAAGTTTATCAACAACAAATCCCGCTTCTCCATCACCGACCTTCCGGCGGACCCGGAAGAACTCCTCAAGAGCATTTTTCAGCATTGTATCGATGAAGCAATTGTGCAAGGAACTGAGAAATTTGGAGCAAAGCCCGACCATCTCGGATGTGTCGTCACCAGCAAGCTTCTCCATCCAGCTCTGGGGACTCCTATTCGACCGATCAATGAAAATAATGCCGAAGCAATTCTCAACTTGTTCTTGAAGGCTGCGCAAAGCAAGAAGCAGGAGGGTATCACGCTTTGGGTAGGTTTTTTATTTTCAATAAAAAATCCAACCTTGGTTTACTCCGAAGGAATAAACTGAGGTAAGTTTCATTCAATGAAACTAACCTTGACTTATTCGAAAGAATAAGTTGAGGTAGGATTTATTGTTATTACCAATCGATAAAACTAAATAATTTCTAGGGTGAACCCTTTGAAGTGGCGGTTACTACCGTCAATAAATCCCAACTCCCGAGTGAGCGCCAATTTGTTGGCGGTAACAACGAGAAAAAGAAGACAACACATCATCGTATTAACGAAAAATCGTTGATTAAGGTTAGATTTGTTAATAATTAATTTAAAAATTCATATCTTCCTTTCAGATCGATAACAACGATGGTCGCTGCTTATTTTATGCTCTTATGGCCACTCTCATGCACACTGTCGCCGGTTGGGAAAGATGGCGCTTTTACGACTACCTGCACAATCGATATGGAGAGGAGGGCCGATTACAACAAGATGCCAAAAGTCTGATGCGAGCCATCAATGCGCCAATGAACAAGAAGAAGTATGAAGCGCAAGACTGGGTGCCCGCAGTGATCACCAAATGGAACAACGACTATTCTGGCAGATTCCGATTCAGATTTTTTCTGTTCTCGAACATTGGATCGTATGCGCCGTCATATCAATGGGGTTCTATCGACTACAATACTCCAATTTTCCTCTACCATGTTGACAATAAACATTTCCACGGAGTCCGCAATATCAATGGATTATTCGGGCAGCCCTACTGTCTCAGTTGTGAACATCCTTATGATAAGGCCTCTAATCATGAATCAAAGTGTAAGGCTCGCTGTGTCAAATGGTAAGAAGCTTAGGCAAAAAAATTTTTTTAATCGTATTTTTAAGTTCACGGATGGGTCCAGGTTTTCCGTGTAAGCCTGAAAATGGCTACGAGAAAAATTGTTCTTCTTGCGGCAAGACTTTTTTCTCGGAGGATTGTTACAACTGGCATCGCAATTGTGGATTTTGTCGCCTTAGCAAACAATGCGACAATTGCCATGTAATTTATTTGGTCAAGGATGTTCAGCGAAAGGGCCGAGTAAGCTTAACTTTAAACGAATAAAGGCATAGGCAAGCTTTTCCAGGGACATGTTTGTTTTGAACGATGGTGCAACAAATGTCACGATTATCACGACCCAAAGAGAGTAAGTACCAAAATCCAACATTGGCTCACTTTACAAATCTAGGGATGCTACATTATGCCATTGGAGATCAAGCCCTACGACAAGCCATGCCGATTTATCGCCTTTGATATGGAAACGACACAGCACGAGCTTGCCGACCCCAGCTCCCCCGCCGTACAACAACAGAAACGGAAGCATGTGCCCAATTTTATTGCCGCCAAGGTGTGCTGTCCGGATTGCATTTTATCGGGAGAATGGAAGAAGAGCTTGAAAGGAGACCATGAGTGCGAGGTGTGCGGCGACAACAGGACCATCACCTTCTGCGAGAGAGCCTTCCAAAAGACCAAAGTCGATGAGATGGTTGTCACCCGCCATCCGCTAAAGGACTTCGTCGAGTGGATCCTCTACAAGCTTCCGAGCAAGTACAACACCTACGCATACAGTCACTATGGCGGGAAATTTGACAACGTCATCGTCTTCAAAGAACTGTTTCTCCAAGGGATCATTCCGGAAATGATCCGGAAAGGCAACAAGCTTTATGAGCTGAAAGTCCGACAACAGAAGGGCAAAAATCCACTGGTGGTGTTCCGCGACTCTTACAACTTAATCCCCACATCGCTCGCCTCATTGGTAATTTTTTTTTGAGAAAAATAATCTTAATTTACTGAAATAAATTTAGGTGCCGACTTTTGGCTTGGACGTGGAAGAAAAACCTTTCTTCCCCCACATGGCGAATCGCCCGGAAAACTACGGACGACCAATTCTTCTGAAAGAAGATGACTACCTGGCAGCCGGGATGATGCCATCGACACGGGCAAAATTCGATGAATGGTTTGCTGTGCATAAAAATGAACCATTCTTGCTGGATGAAGAATTGGCCAGGTAAAAATCCTTTGTTTAGTTAGAAAAATTTGTTCATTTAGCTATTGCACCAACGATGTGGACATCCTAATGGTAAGTTTTTNGAAGAAGTATGAAGCGCAAGACTGGGTGCCCGCAGTGATCACCAAATGGAACAACGACTATTCTGGCAGATTCCGATTCAGATTTTTTCTGTTCTCGAACATTGGATCGTATGCGCCGTCATATCAATGGGGTTCTATCGACTACAATACTCCAATTTTCCTCTACCATGTTGACAATAAACATTTCCACGGAGTCCGCAATATCAATGGATTATTCGGGCAGCCCTACTGTCTCAGTTGTGAACATCCTTATGATAAGGCCTCTAATCATGAATCAAAGTGTAAGGCTCGCTGTGTCAAATGGTAAGAAGCTTAGGCAAAAAAATTTTTTTAATCGTATTTTTAAGTTCACGGATGGGTCCAGGTTTTCCGTGTAAGCCTGAAAATGGCTACGAGAAAAATTGTTCTTCTTGCGGCAAGACTTTTTTCTCGGAGGATTGTTACAACTGGCATCGCAATTGTGGATTTTGTCGCCTTAGCAAACAATGCGACAATTGCCATGTAATTTATTTGGTCAAGGATGTTCAGCGAAAGGGCCGAGTAAGCTTAACTTTAAACGAATAAAGGCATAGGCAAGCTTTTCCAGGGACATGTTTGTTTTGAACGATGGTGCAACAAATGTCACGATTATCACGACCCAAAGAGAGTAAGTACCAAAATCCAACATTGGCTCACTTTACAAATCTAGGGATGCTACATTATGCCATTGGAGATCAAGCCCTACGACAAGCCATGCCGATTTATCGCCTTTGATATGGAAACGACACAGCACGAGCTTGCCGACCCCAGCTCCCCCGCCGTACAACAACAGAAACGGAAGCATGTGCCCAATTTTATTGCCGCCAAGGTGTGCTGTCCGGATTGCATTTTATCGGGAGAATGGAAGAAGAGCTTGAAAGGAGACCATGAGTGCGAGGTGTGCGGCGACAACAGGACCATCACCTTCTGCGAGAGAGCCTTCCAAAAGACCAAAGTCGATGAGATGGTTGTCACCCGCCATCCGCTAAAGGACTTCGTCGAGTGGATCCTCTACAAGCTTCCGAGCAAGTACAACACCTACGCATACAGTCACTATGGCGGGAAATTTGACAACGTCATCGTCTTCAAAGAACTGTTTCTCCAAGGGATCATTCCGGAAATGATCCGGAAAGGCAACAAGCTTTATGAGCTGAAAGTCCGACAACAGAAGGGCAAAAATCCACTGGTGGTGTTCCGCGACTCTTACAACTTAATCCCCACATCGCTCGCCTCATTGGTAATTTTTTTTTGAGAAAAATAATCTTAATTTACTGAAATAAATTTAGGTGCCGACTTTTGGCTTGGACGTGGAAGAAAAACCTTTCTTCCCCCACATGGCGAATCGCCCGGAAAACTACGGACGACCAATTCTTCTGAAAGAAGATGACTACCTGGCAGCCGGGATGATGCCATCGACACGGGCAAAATTCGATGAATGGTTTGCTGTGCATAAAAATGAACCATTCTTGCTGGATGAAGAATTGGCCAGGTAAAAATCCTTTGTTTAGTTAGAAAAATTTGTTCATTTAGCTATTGCACCAACGATGTGGACATCCTAATGGTAAGTTTTTTAAATTTTATTTAAAAATTAAACCTTGAATTACTTCATAATTCTAGGCCGGAATGGTCGCTTTTCGCGCGGAATTCATGGAAGTTTCAAAGCGTCCCGCTGTGACCGCTGATGGCAAAGCCGATCGTCCATTCTACAAAAAGCCTCATGATGGTATCGACGTCCTCCGGGATTGCATGACCATCGCTGCTGCCTGCATGCGTCACTTCCGAGCCAACCATTTGGATGCTGAAAAGTTGGCAATTGTGAGCGACAGAGGCTACGACCATGGGTATTTTTCGTTTGAGAAATATAACTTGGATTACTTCATAATCCTAGGGACCACCAAAGTTTGCTGGCAATACGCTTCCTAAATTGGTACGCCTTTGAGAAGAAATGCGACATCCAGCACGCCTATTCGTCGGAAGGTGAAAAGAAGGTCGGAAAGTATAAATTGGATGGATGGATTGCCAAAGGAGCTGAGCCTTACGGAATTGAGGTCAACGGTGAGTTTTTTTTGTAAGAACTAACCTTATAATCAATATTTTTAGGATGTGTATGGCACTCTTGCCCAATCTGCATCCCCAATGATCAACAGATAATGAAGAACGGAAAGAAGGCTGGCATCAACCGAGAATTGGACAAACAACGCATAGATTACATCCGATCGCAAGTGGGCAGAGTTGTAAGTTTTTGTTAAAAAGCTAACCTTAAATACTTTGAATACTTTGAGGATGTGTTCTGGGAGTGCGAAATTGCCAAAATGCTGAAGGCGGACACGGAATTGGATGTAGAATTCATCCAAGAATGCAGTGCCAAGCTCGGCTTTGACTTTGTTCCCGACCGAATGCGCGAAAAATTCGAGAGCATCCCAGATTGGATTGGTCCGCTAAACATTCGTTCAGCGTTCATGGGAGGTGAGATTTTTAACTAATATTAGAAAATTCTTTGAATTCTTTTCAGGCCGAACGGGACCGCTTAAACTCTTCCACTCTTTGCGTTCTGGAGAGAAAATCTCCTACTACGACGTCACCAGCCTCTACCCATTCATCAACTTTATTACGCAATACCCGATTGGACATCCAATGCTCTACATCATTGATGAAATATTGAAGAAGCCGTGGACTCGCCCTGAAGACAACGAATATCCTCTGGCTCTCATCAAGGCTTTTATTGTGCCTCCTCGAAAAAACATCATCCCCGTGCTCCCGGTCCGAGTCGACGACCGCCTGCTCTTTCCGCTCTGCATGGCTTGTGCCAAAAAATACCCTGAGGGAGCTGTGAAGGCCAACTATTGCTGCAGCCATAACGATAGGCAGCGGGGCTGGGTAGAGTTTTCATTTTTCAATTAAAAGCTAAATAAATATTTTAGGTAACGACATGCACGTCAATGGAGCTGGAGGCGGCATTGGAGGAAGGCTACAAAGTCACGGCCCTGTTTCGCGTGCTGGATTATACCAAGGGCGATGACAACATCTTCAAAGGCTATATGCGGGAATTTTTGAAGCGGAAGATCGAGGTAAGTTTTCATTTTTCAATGAAAAACAACCTTGAATTACTTCATAATTCTAGGCCAGCGGGTTCGAGAAGGGAATTGCCGGCGATGCAGCAGCAGAGGCCCAGTTTATCAAGGAATGTATGGACAAATTTGGGTTCGACATCGACCCGACAAAAATGGCAAGAAATCCCGGAAAACGTGCCCTGGCCAAACTTGCAGTGAACAACCTATGTAAGTTCATCTTTCACATAAGGAATTATTGATTTAATTTTCAGGGGGACGATTCTCTCTCAAGAACCACGGCCTTGTCCAAAGCTTGGTCACGGATCAACCATCGGATCTGGGAAAGCTATTTGCGGATAAGTCGGTAGATGTTTGCTCCTTGGATGAACTTACGCCGGAAACCGTCCTCATCGGCTACCAAAAGAAGCTGGATTGGGTAAATTTTTATTTCAATAAAAGTTAATTTTGCTTTATAAATTTAGGTTGAGGAACACGCTTGCAGCAATATTATCATCTCGCTATTCACAACATCGGCGGTAGGCTTTTTGATTAATAAAAATTTTATTAAAAATTTTTTAGGCGAGAATTCATCTTCTCAAGGCAATGCAGAAGGTTGCACGTACTCCCGGCTGTACACTGCTCTACACAGACACCGACAGCCTCATCTACGTGCACCCCGAGGATTGTAACCCCTTGGAGCTGGGTAAGTTTTTCTTTCGAAAACCTTAATTTACTTTATAAATTTAGGCCCCCATCTGGGGCAATTCACGGATGAATTCCCGGGGCATGTAATTGAGGAGTTCGTTTCCGGCGGCTGTAAGCAATATGGATTGAAGCTGAAGAAGAAGGGAGCTCCATCGGATGCAGAGTGTGAACACGTGCTTAAAATACGCGGGTAAGTTTTTTCTTTCGAGAAAACAACCTTAATTTACTGAAATAAATTTAGCATGACCCTGTCGCACGACGTGATCAACGGGCAGGGGCTACAATACGAAAACTTCAAGAAGAAAGTGCTCGACTATGCAGCCACTGGAGAGATCAACCCCATCAATATCGAATATCCCAATTTTCTGCGCCCCTCAATTAAGTTAGGCTCCGTTTTTTCCACCTCACTTAAGAAAATGTATAAGCCTGTTGTTTGTAAAGGTATTGTAGATCCCCGCACCACCAAAGTTCTTGACTTTGGACATATTGTAATTAAGTCCGAATGATTAATATTTTTGTTGTCTTATTTATTATCCATCTTTATGTCACTCCTCCTTTCTTTGCTCACACTCATGGTTGTTTATGTCGCATTCACTTTTTTCGTCTTCACCTTTCCATACATGCACACATACACACTCACATGTATGAATCCTTTCATTGCGATTTTTATTATTTTGGATAAATTTAATGAAAATATTGGTCAATGAAATTAAATTGGTGAAAGTTAGCGAAAAAGAAGATCAATATAAAGCTTTAGAAGATGCACATGAGTGAAAAATTAGTGGCGAGAAGATGTCAGTTTTAGGTAGAAAAAGCGCAATATTAAGGAAGAGAAGATGCACATAGTTGAAATATTAAGGATTGGAAGATGCATATTGGCAATATTAAGCTTTAGAAGATGCACATGAGTGCAAAATTAGTGGCGAGAAGATGTCAGTTTTAGGTAGAAAAAGCGCAATATTAAGGAAGAGAAGATGCACATAGGTGAAATATTAAGGATTGGAAGATGCATATTGGCAATATTAAGCTTTAGAAGATGCACATGAGTGCAAAATTAGTGGCGAGAAGATGTCAGTTTTAGGTAGAAAAAGTGCAATATTAAGGAAGAGAAGATGCACCTAGGTGAAATATTAAGGATTGGAAGATGCATATTGGCAATATTAAGCTTTAGAAGATGCACATGAGTGCAAAATTAGTGGCGAGAAGATGTCAGTTTTAGGTAGAAAAGGGCTATATTAAGAGAATGAAGATGTACATTGGAAAAATATTAAGGATTGTTGCATTTAATTGGTGAATTTATAGTCTTGTATATATATATAGGCGTGCGTGTGTGTGATGGGCCTGTGTGTGTGTGTGTGACGAACTGTGTACATTGCTAGACATTTAACTCATTTATCTTTCCAGATCATGTCAAATGTATTTTACACCATTTATTCTGTTCATTTGATAAATTTTATATTTTGAGTAGTGTAAGATTAACATTGGAAAAGGAATGGAAATATACATGTATGCAAAATTAAGGAGGAGAAGATGTCAATTTTAGGTAGAAAAAGTCCAATATTAAGAGAGTGAAGATGTATAAGTGTGAAAAAATTAAGAGAAAAGATTAAATTACCAAATAGAAGATGTAGATGGATGCAAAATTAAGAGGAAGAAGAGACAGATTTTAGGTAGAAAAGTGCAATATTAAGCGTGAGAAGATGTACATAATTGAAAAATTAAGGATTTTTGGCGTAAATTAGTCAAATTACATCTTTTTGCTAGTATGATGTGTAAGATTCGCTCGTCTAATGGGCACGCGCGCGTGACCAGGGCATGCATGTATGCGTCACCATGCATCTTGACTCAATTCATCTCGCCCCCAGTTGTCCTCTGTATCATCTAAAATTTGCGAGAAATTTTAATTATTGAATGATGATACCTTGGTCGGCTTTCTCCTGGATCGGCAGTTCCGCAAAGAGATTGGCACCTAGCCAACTTGGGATAGGTAAAGGAAAGTCATCCACGAGTTCCAATAGTTCAAGAGGGAAATAGCGATCTTCAGCTCCGTCGGGAAATCGCTCGATAATGCAGACATGATATGGATGGTGAAGCTTAACGTCCATTGATCTATTGACCATAAACATTTTTACCTTGATCCGGTGTCGTGTATAGTAGTATGCCGCAACGCAGACGGCAAATGGGCGAGGCAGGCGTCCGTATGCCATTAGTGCGTCTGCCCCTTGTTGAGTCAATCCCCCGATGGCGAATGATTTTTTGAAGCCATTTCTATCTTCATAGGTAGTGCGGACAGTGCGTCCGTTCAGCTTAGCCATCACAAAAGCGCGATCGGCGGGATGTCGGAGTCGATCCCGAAGTGCCGAAACTTTGCATTTGAGGAGTTGGGCGCATTTTTCGCTCACCAAAACCATTATTATTAATTATCGCTAAAACAAAGATAAGAAATTGATTCGAGTAAAAAGTGAATGTGCAAAAGGAAGAATGATTGCATGAATGAGCGAATGAATAGGTCATGTGGAAAAATTAGGCCACGCCCCTTTTTTGCATGCTTACATCTGCAAGTACACTTCCATCATTTTCCAGCATTCATTCCAATTTCATTCATTCAGTTTCAATCATATACAAAATGAATCCCCTTTCTCGCTTCCAAATGCGCTCCGAAAAGGTCCCCGATCTCCCTGTTGAAGATGCCCTACAAATTCATGAGCTAATGGACATCAATGAACCTGCAGAAGTGATGGTTTTGGGGAAGGTTGAGGACCTCAAGTGCAACATTTATGAAGTGAGTGTTTAAAAAAAAAAAGCAGAAACAAATTCCATTATAAATTGATAAAAATATCCAATTATATAAAACCAGTAAAATATTAAAATTGAACAACTAATCCGAAATTTAGGCATGCCCTATCCGAAAGGGCGAATTCTTCTGCAGCAAAAAGCTGAACGACCAACACCATTGTGTTGCTTGCAACAAAACTACAAAGAGGCCTCATTACAAATTGTACATCAATTTGAAGCTTCAGGATCTTAAACAACAGGAACACCACTCCCATGTTGTTGCTTTCCAGCCAATTGCCGAGGCCTTTCTTGGCATGAAAATCACCCAAATCAATGAGATGGAGGAAGCAGAACTAACAGCTTCGCTTCAAGCCAAAATAGGATTCCTTGGCCTCTTCAAGATCAAGGCCAAGGTGGGTGAAATTCAATAAAATCGGAACAAATAACATTCGCGAGCTAATTAAAAAATCATCAAAAATCAATTATTTCCTTTCAGAAAAACAACCGAAAAGGCTATGAGGATGCGATGGATTTGATCATTGTGCGTTTTCGTCCGCTCACCGAAGAAGAGATCATGGAGGTGAAAAATGAGGAGGAGGAGAAGGAAGCGGAAGAGGTGGCAAAATCATCTCAGCCAAAGAAAAAGAACAAAAAGGTAAAGAACGAAGTCCAGGAAGAGAAGGAGGAAGAGGAAGAAGAAGAAGAACCAATAAAGAAGAGGGCCAAGATTGGCAAGAAGGCAACGAAGGGTGAGAAATGAATATGAAGCAGATTCACTAAGATCGGAATAATCAATTAATTTTGCAATTTAATCGATCAATTTTTTTCCTTTTTTCTAATGGTGGATAAAAAATGTAGAGAAAGTTACGCGTTCTTTTGGAAATTAGTGCCCCCCCCCCGGGGAAATGATTTGAGTGCGGTAAATCCCTTTGATCTTACCGTCCAAGTGCCTCCCCTCCCCGGAAAATGATAGTTTTTATCTAGTGCGGTAAATCCCTTTGATTTTGCCGCCAAAGGTGAACAATAGGTGTTGGCTACTGTACGAAAACCCTTTGATCTTACCGACAAAAGGTGTGAGCTAGTCGGTACAACAATAGGTGTTGGCTGCCCCCTCCCTCGGGAAATGATTTATGAGTGCTGTAAATCTCTTTGATCTTACCGCCAACGATTTCGAAATCCCGACCAAAGTGTGGGCTAGTCGATAAAACCCTTTGATCTTACCGACAAAGGTGTGAGCTAGTCGGTACAACAATAGGTGTTGGCTGCCCCCTCCCTCGGGAAAATGATTTATGAGTTTTTATCCCTTTGATCTTACCGCCAACGATTTCGAAATCCCGACCAGACCCTTTGATCTTATCAGCTTATCACCAAAGGAGCCCAATAGGGGCGGTAAACCCTTTGATCTTATCAGCAAAGGTGTCCAATAGGTGTGAGCCCCACGACATAGTGCGGTAAACCCCACGACAAAACCAGGGGGTTAACTACTTGGAATGTTCTGGAAACTTTTTTATAATCAGGTTAGANCCCCCCCCCCCCCCCCGGGAAAATGATTTATGAGTTTTTTATCCCTTTGATCTTACCGCCAACGATTTCGAAATCCCGACCAGACCCTTTGATCTTATCAGCTTATCACCAAAGGAGCCCAATAGGGGCGGTAAACCCTTTGATCTTATCAGCAAAGGTGTCCAATAGGTGTGAGCCCCACGACATAGTGCGGTAAACCCCACGACAAAACCAGGGGGTTAACTACTTGGAATGTTCTGGAAACTTTTTTATAATCAGGTTAGAAACAATTTTTTTTCGAAATTCCAAGGAAATTTGTTGAATTAATCAAAATTTTAAGGGAAAGCTCAAACATTTTCAAAGTACTTCGAACAAATTTTCCTTTTGAAATTTTGGTTTAACATGATTTTAAAAAGTTCTATAAAAGACCGTCAGCAGGTTTCGCACCGCGATTTTTCAACTTTTAAAAAAATCAACATCAAAAGGCATTTGCACACAATCCCCAATCCCTCCAAAAATACACAAAAAATCCAAAAATACACTAAAAACCTCCAAAAATACACTAAAAAATACACCCAAAATATTTATGCTTCATAATTTTTTAAATCTTGCTTGGTCAAATCTTCAGGAACAAAGTTTCACAGTCTTTATGCTCTACCTTTTGCAATTTTCATTTTTTGAAAATTTTCAATGAAAAACTACGTATATGTAAGTAGCACCGATCTGTCGAAAGATTGATAGATTATGGATTGGAAATTTTGTACATACATTTTCATGATAGGGATGGATGGGTGACAATGACAAGTCAATCAGCATCGCACTGACCCGACCAAAATCAAAAATTGCATTCTTTCATTTCGGCATGCTAATCTCCTCAGATGCCCCAGGCAATTAAATGCACAATACATATAAGTAGGGCTCGGAAAAATACCGAAATCGGCATTTTTTGCGGAGGCTCAGAATGGGCTGAAAATCAAATAAAAAGCATTTCTAACTTGATTTGAGTCAAAAAAACGCAACTTTTTCGCCGGTATTTTTCGGTATTTTGGACTTTATGCCGGTATTTTAAGCCGGTATTTTGCCATTTTTGGAAAATTCTTAAGCAAAAATGCAATAAAACGCAAAAATTTTCAATTAAAAAAAAATTTTTTAGAAAATTTATTAGTAAATTTTTTTTAATTTGAAAATTTTCGAAAAAAATTCTCAAAATTCATTTTTACAAAAAAATTAAGAAATATATAAAATTTTTAAAAATATTTTTAAGAATTTTTATTCATCTTTTTGGCCAGTTTTTCTCATGTAAAACCTTGAAATGTTCCTTATTTGCAATTTCAATCAAGAATAATTTTTTTTTTAAATTTACATTGTTTTTCATGCTAAAGTTGAAAATTTTATGTCGGTATTTTTACTAATTTTGGCCGGTATTTTACGATTTTTTGCCGGTATTTTAAGCCGGTATTTTGCGATTTTTCGCCGGTATTTTTCCGAGCCCTACATATAAGGGCTCATTTTCCAGGACAAAAATCATTTCCCTACATTTTTGCTTGTTAGATAGGTTGATCAATGCAATAATTTCAGGAATTTACAAAATTTCCACTCAAAAAACGGGTTTCTTCCTTTTTCATAGCTACAATTTTTTCTTCAGCCATTGCTTGAATATTTTAGAACAACTTACACAAAAGCTTAAAAAGTTTTTTCCATATTTGTACAGTTTAGGTCCTCATTTTGGAAAACTTTCAAAAAATTGCATAAAATAAACATCCCAAGGCAAGGTATAAAATTTTGTTTCGTATGTAAATAAAAAGCACCTATGGCTAGAACTGAAAATCCGGAGAAAAACGGGTTTTACAAAGAGGCCTAAATCAAAATTCGGGGAGGTGGTAGGAAGGGCGAAGGTTTGAATTTTTTGGTTTATAAATTAGATATTTAATATTTATTTTTTTCTTTGAAAAAATGGTGCAAGTACCACTTGAAATTGCAACTCCTTCCGAGTTCTAACTTCTGAATTTATTATTATGTTCTTAAGTGCTAAAATAAATTTAATTACTTATTTTTCCCATTTTCTTAGCATTTTCAATAGAAAAATTATACGAATCCAACGGACAACAAGTGCGTCGTCCAGTGCAACAACAAAAATGGCCGAAGTGACTTCCAACTCAATACAAAACCAATGTTCGCCTCAGAGAAAAAAGGCCCGAATGGGGGAGACAGCAGGTGAATCTGAAAAATCTGATATGTAATACGCTAACTAGGCCCGGATTTGATGCACAAAATCCCCAAATATTCGCTAAAATATGCACGAAATTGACATCTTACAGTGTCTCAAGAAAGTCCTATCCCATAACAAATCGCAAAAATAAAATCCTTAAACTATCAAAAGATGCGTAGCAAAGTAAGGATATCATCATTAGTTTCACAAATTCCCATCTTTGAAACCAAAATCAAGATATGTAAGTTCATCCATATAAATCCGATTTATATTTCGCTAATGTTGATCTTTTTCAGATCTGTTCAAATCCGTGGGGTCGTTGACCTTGCGCATCGACAACTTCCGCGAGTTCAGCAACAATTCTCCCGGGAAGAAGATCAGCATGCGCCACTGCGATGCCAAAGTCAGTGTCCGCGGACTCACCTTCCGGCTGGCAGTCTACCCGAGAGGGCTGCGCAAAATGGGCCAACCGCCGGATTGTATGGGCGTCATTGTGAAGTGCGAGAACACCAGTGGCTGCGATGTGAAAGGTGGGATAGTGGCAGAAATGCCGAATTAAAATGGCCAGTCTGGCCAAAACTTTCTTAATGTTATTTGGGATTCGGCCAAAAAGTTCGAAATTTCCATGAAAAACATTATTTTGGATATATTCGAAAAATTTACAATTTTTTCTTTTTTTTCTTAAAGGGGTAGAGCAAAAATTTTTGCACAATTTTGCTTTTATACTCAAGGTCTCAAAAAAGTTTTTTGGCCAAACTGTTCACTTCTTTTAATGACCCAGTACCGAATTAAATTTTGCCTAGGGGACTCTATCGAAAATTACACATCAGGGATTGGGGGAGAGATCATAATCATAGCGAGGTCGGTAACCAGGAAAAATTTCGGGAAAGGGTACTCCTTGAGGTAAGGGGTGAGGGTGGGAAGAGTTGTTGAGGAGCCAAAAGAATGTATTTTGGATTTCCCGCCGATTCCTCAAGGAAATTGGTCAGTTTTTTCGATTTTTCTTTCCACCCCCAATCCCCCGGGAAAATGTTTGTTTTCGGCTGTCTATGGCCCTTCTCCGTCACAGGTGATGGGTCCTGGAGCTGTCTGGCTTCCGTGACATTACAAATCAAATCATCGCTCGGATCGGAGAAGGATGCCTTCTACAAGTTCACGCACAGGTTTTTTTCCAGCAAAGAGGAGTCATCCTTGGAGTGGGATGACGACAATCCGTGGAAATTAGATGTGAGTGAGCAACTGAATAAAATTTGAGAATGACCTTTTTTTATTTTGCAGTATTTGCTCAATCAAAATTACGGTCTTTACAACAAGAAGGAGGATACGCTGGGGTTGATCGCGCAAATCTCGGTGGATACGCCTTTCGGGATCTTGTAAGCTTAACTTATAGGCCAAAAAATGAGTGGGTGATAAGCATATATTAACAATGCGGATCAACCTTGGGGCCTGCGATCGGCAATTGACCCTTCCTTCCCCCTCATCAGAGGCGCAAAATTTTGCAATAGAAATTTTTTGTCCTAAAAATGCGAAATTTTTAATATATGGTAATAAGGTTTGAGAAGTTAGCACAAAAATTGCATATTTTGATATAGAATTATAGAAAAATTCATTTCACAGGGAGTTGCCGAAGTCCGATGTCATCCATGTGAACGAGGAAAGGGTGTTCGTCAACAAAAACGTAAACTAATTTATCATTATTAAAATTGTCGATGTTATAAAACAATTTTAGCAATTGGCCATGAACTCCCGCTACTTCCACAACATGTTCTACAATGGGCAATTTCGTGAAGGGCAGAGTGGCGAGTACAAAGTGAAGATTGGGGCACCGGCCAGCGTGGAGCATTTTAAACGGATGTTGCAGACATTGTACCCGGAGAACAGACCATTGGATGGTACAGTTTTCTTTGTACATTTGAATTGATTATATTCAAACTTCCATATTCAGACAAATGCATTGAGGGTGTTCTGTATTTGGCCAATCAATTCTTGATGACCGATGTGGAGGGCAAATGTCTGCAGTTTCTGATGGAAAAAAGCAAAAAACCGGCACTGTTCAAGTACCGCGTGGCCGACACATACGGATTCGCCGCCCTTAAGGTGATCTGATTAACGAGACTTTTTGGCCAAATGATTGGTCATTTTTCGTTCAGGACCATGTGCTGGACAATTTTGAGGGCGCGGACTTTAAAGACAATATGTTCAAGGCTAACATTGCCGAATATGTCAAGTTGGGGCCCAGTGCAGCGGAAGCTTTGATGGCCTGTTACGACGAACTTTTCCCGCCGGAATCTGATGCAGAAGAGGATGAGTAAGAGGACAGCGCGGTCTCACACCATCGCTTTGATCACTCGGTTGAACTCGATGATTATCATATTTTTATGCTCTCCTATGTATTGTTTTTTAAGATTTTTTTTATCTTTAACCATTGTCTTCTTTTAATTTTTTTGTAAGCTTACAATTTTCTTCAATTTATTTTTGCATAAAATCATTTTTCTGAATTACAAATAAGGGCTTCCGACACAGAGAAAGTTAAATTTTTGGAATTTTAGGCCTCTATAAGAAAATTGCCTCCTTATTCACTGTATTGAAAAGTGCCAGTCTGAAAATTTAATTGATTTGAAAACCCTAAAATTTGAAAATTTAGACGAAATTAACAGTTGTGTATAAATTTTTCAACTTGACATTTCGATGGGTGCCACGACAATTCGACACCGAGATTGTAGCTACTCAATTCAAATGTAACTTAGACAAAAGAGATTTTTTCAAAGATTGAGCTAAAATTGACTATATAAAATGGACCCAAGCCAATTCATTGTCCTTAAAAAATTTTTACAAAGGGCCAAAACCCATAAGCATTGGTCAAGTTTGGAAAATAGTGCATTTTAGTCATAATTTTTGGATTTGGCCAATTCACAGGCCGCAACCAGAAAAAAATTTTGGGGGAGGGGAATAAATCAAAGGGCGGGGGTCGGAGGGGATCTCCGGTACCTCCCATCGTATCCGCCGGAGAAAATTGAGAATTTTGATGTTTTTGAAAGGAAATCTGTCATTTTTTCTACAAATTTTTAAAAAATTTTCTTCAAAAAAAACTTCAACAGAGGAAGCGGGACCCTTTTGGATTTTTTTAGGTCTTGGTATTTTTTTGGGGGGCTGGGGGATCCCCCTTTCCCCTGGCTACGGGCCTGCCAATTCAGATATGCTTAAGCTCAGTTTATAGCTAATTTCTTATAGCTAATTTTGACACCAATATAGTTTCTCTAGGCTACAGCGCCTCTGGCTACGCCCTTTTATCTCATCTATATTTTGATTTACATTCATTGCACAGGGAGTTGCCAAAGACGAATGTCATCCTGGTGAATGAGGAAAGGATGTTCATGAACAAAAACGTAAAAGTTCAGAGACTAAAATAAGTTATCCATTAATTAGAAATTATAAACCATTTGTTTAGCAATTGGCCATGCACTCGCCCTACTTCCACTCCCTCTTCTACAATGCGCAATTCGACGAGGGGAAGAGTGGCGAGTACAAAGTGGAGATTGAAGAGCCAGCCACCGTGGAGCACTTTAAGCCAGGGTTGCCAGATGAAAATTTTCAAAATAAGAACATCAAGCTCAAAAAATAAGATTTTATGGTCAAAAATAAGAACATTTTTTATTTGGATTTCAAATTAGGAAAAAATCAATTATTCATATTATTTTATATTAAACAGTGTATTTCTCATTCTCCATAATCATTTTGAGCAATTTATGGGATAAGCACATAATAAAATTTTTTATGAATTTTAAAACCTCTGAGAAAGAGTATTGCGCGGTGCCGGCGGTCCCGACAGGGGCCGCCGGAGAAAATTTCGCGTTTTTAGACCATTTTCCCTTAAGAAAATTGAACATTTTTTGCTGCTTAATAGTGGTTGTTGTGTATTAGCAGGTAATCTGCAAATTTTAAGTTTCTAAAATTGATGCCAAAATATGATTCCGAAAAAGTCAAAACGAAACGAACTTTTGAAACATCCCGGTATAACTTTGGCCAAAAAGCTCATAAAAATTTTTGTTTTGACTTTACGTATTCACTTTCTCTCACTGAAAAATTTTAAGGGTTTTCCCTTGCAAATTCAGCTACTATTTTGAAAGCTATCCGGGGGTTTCAGATGTGCTGAGTTCAAATCTGATATGCTTTATATCAGATTTGTCTTATAATTTCATCAGATCTATGATTTTTCAATTCTCTTTATGTACAATACTTACATATTTATGTTCTTTGCCTATATTAAAATGCGCATCAGAAAACTATCCCTTTATGCTATAATTTTTGAAACGATTTTATGCAATGTAAATTTTCAATAAGTATTCACGTGTGCTTTATTCTTTTCAATGTAACATAAGAAAAATCGCTTCGGAAAATTAGAGGCTCAAATGAAGAAGTCAGATTTCCTTATTTTTCTGACGCGCATTTTATATTGGATCTTTCGAACCATAATTAACTATGTACATATACTCCAAATCATAGATCTGATGAAATCGTACGGAAAATCTGATACCAGATTTGAACTCAACACATAATGTGTGGGTCGGCCAAATTTTTTACAAAGATAGAGAGGGCAATACAAAAATTTTTTACGAAGGTGATAAAAATGGCTAAAATTTTAGTTTTTACTGCTTCACTTAATAGGGGAGTTTAGTTGACTTGAATATATTTTTGAAAAGTGATCCCTTTCTTAATAAATTTGCACATTTTTGCAGAAATTTCACTATATTGAAGGGTGCCGGCGGCACCAGCCGTGATATTTTGGGACTTATTTAGAATCATTTCTTTAATAAATGACTTATTGGGATAATTTTTATAAACAAACTACCATATAGGAGGGATGGCGGTTGGAATTATAGACCCCATGGCGCTATGTGAAAGACGCCCATTCTTGGGATTGACTTTTTATGAGACCGGGACTCAAAATCGAATGCGACATTTGCGGCCCAAGGTTAAAAGGACATTTGAGGCCCAAGAATTTTGCGGCCTAGCCAAAATTACGACCAAAAATATTTAATAATATATTAAAAGAAAAAAAATTAAAAAATAAAAAGAATTCACTAAATTTAAAATTAATTGTAAAAATTTATCCATCATTAATTCAATTCTATTCTTTAAAATTGCTTTCGGGGTAAGCGATCTTGAATGTTTTTTTGAAGAATATGTCCAGTGATAAGGCGAGTGGGGTCCAAATAATATGGATTTCGGTTTGCTGAAATTGTTCCTTACCCTTCATAAGGAAATAGACCAATCAGAGGAAAATAAAATTTATAAACAATTTAAGCGAACAACCAATAAATTTCTAATGCAAATACCAATTTTTTTCATTGTTCAAATCATTCGAGAAAATATTTTTTCGATTTTTTTGGGACGCTTGGCTGGGCCTCAAATGTCCTATCACCTTAAAATCGACTATATTATTTTTTCACTTTAATTTTTTCCAACATTAGATAAAAAATAAACCCAGTTTTGCAATTTTTCAGATTATAATAATATGATTCATTATTCGCGCACCGAAATTAATTCTTTTCACAGTTATCTGATAAGATCTGCCTGTATTTTACAGTATATGGGCGGCACAGTTATCTGTCCGTAGTTATTTTTGAGTCTCAGAGTCCCAAGAATGGGCGTCTTTCATATAGCGCCGACCCCATTTTATTAAAAATTTGATCATTTTTAATTTGTGGTATATAGATAGAAATTCCATATTATTGGGGAGTGTCAGCGGTCGGAGTCTCCGGAGAAATTTTGAGAATTTGGACCCTTTTCTTTTAAAAATTAGTCATTTTATGGACTAAACCCACCATTTTCATACGGCCGACCTCCCACCTTACGAAGGGGTACCCTTTTAGGGGATACGCATTATTTCCCCTGCTGGCCGTTTTCCCCCGCGCTAAAAATGATTTTTTTTCAGATAAAACCTAGTTAGTGCATTTGATATCAAAGATAACCTAAATGTCTGCTATAGACTTACAAGAACAACTATCCGATTTGCCCAAGTAGAAAAAATTATGGCCAGGTTAAGCCATAAAATCTTGGGTTTGACCAAAGATCTAACCATAATTTTTTTTCTATTTAGCCAAATCGGACAGATGTTCTTACATGTTATAGCGTCATTTAGGGCTATCTTTTGATACTAAACTTACTTCTATAGGTTTACCTGAAAAAAGTTTTTTTACTGAAAAATAATTATAGCCATTTTACTAGCGCTGGGGAAACAACCGAGGGAGGGGGAATGATCTGCTTCTTTTTTTTGCTCATCACATCTGAAAACCACCGGATCACTTTTTAAATTGTTGAATTTGCGAGGGAAAAACCCTTTAAAAATTTTAGTGAATAAGTACCCACTTTCAACTAGCAACTCTTTCAACTCTTCCTTCCTTCAACAGATGCGTTCAATCCCGCAGGCTCGTTGATCTTTCGCATCGACAACTTCCGCGAGTTCTGCAAAGGCCTAACTCTTAGGCGCCATTGCGATGCCAAAGTCCGCGTGCGCGAACTAACTTTTGGGCTTATCGTCTACCTGAGAGGGCAAGTGCGCAAGTTGATTCCACCGCTGAATTACTTGGGGGTCATTGTGAGGTGCGAGGATGCCAGTGGATGCGGTGTGAAAGGTGGGAATGGTGATAGAAATTAGAGACCGGACCTGGACTTGATCCAGGTTTAAAAAAATCCTGGGTCCAAAATCCAGACCCAAACGCCAAACCCAATCCAAAATTTCAGCCCAGAAATCCAGGGTTTTCTTGAAAAATTCAGAATCCTTGGTTTTTGGAAAATTCTGGTTTTTAAAATCCTGGGACCCATCTAATTCCAACCCAGAAATCTGCATCCAACAAGAAGCCTTTGTCCGGTCTCTGATAGTAATGCCGAATTAAGCTCTGATTAGAGGGCGAACTCGAAAATTTCTTAGGAGTTTTTGGAAGAAGGGAAGAAATAAAATGGGAAATTTAGAAGAAAAACTGCTAAATAAATTGAATTTATAAACCATAAAAGTGCGGGAATCGCCGGCTCTTTCCTTAAGAACTAATTTTCTTTCCCTTTCCAACATTTTTAGGCATATTTCGCATTTTTCGGGCATTCCGCATATTTTGGGCATTTTTGGACAAATTTCCTGCATATTTCGACATTTTTGGGCATATTTTTTTAAATTTTTAGGCCAATTTTTGGAAAAAAGTAAAGTCAAAAAGTTTTGTTTCTAAAACTTTTTGTTTTTTTTTAAGAATATTGAGAAAGTTTTATTTTGATAATTAAAATTGGAGAAAAATTAAAAAAAAATTATTTTTTTTTACATTTTAGGTCATATTTTGCAAAAAAGTCGCATATTTTGTGCATATGTTGGAAATTTTGAGCATATTTTGGTATTTTTCCGTGCATATTTTATGCACATATTTTGAAAATTTTTGCACATAAAAATCCGTTCCCTAATCATCACAGGTGATGGGTCCTGGAGCTGTCTGGTTTCTTTGACTTTGAAAATCAAGTCATTGCTCGATAAGGAGAACTTCTTCTGCAAGTTCACGCACCGCTTCTTCTCCAGCAAAGAGAAGTCATCGCTGGAATGGGAAGACAAAGATCCGTTGAACTTGCATGTGAGTCGCGATGATTGATGAGAGCGAAAAAGCAACAAACAAATCGAGAATGACCATACCTCGGCAAGGGGAGGGGTCAACGAGGGAGCCTATGAGGTGAGGGGAGCCAAACCCTATTTTTTCAGCGAGGTGCCAAATTTTTTTTAAAAACGTGCTATTTTTTTGTTGCTATTTTGACTTTTCCGAAAAAAATTGACTAGTATTTTCAACTTTAAGGCATTTTTAGTTCCGATTTCGAATTTTTTTATTTTCAACACAACCCCTGCTGATCGGATGCCAAAATGCCATTTTCTTGCGGCATCCGGAAATTCGTGGCGCGACATTTAGGGACCATGTATTATTTTTATATCTCGGCTCAAACATAGAAAAACAATTTTGTTATCAAAAAATAGAGTAAAAAATTTTGAAATTTGGGCCCTTTTTCTTAAGAAAAATTTCGTTTTTTTCCTCCGACCCCCCCCCCCCCGAGCGAGGTGGCCTAAGGGAAAAATTCTCGATTGTGGCGGGGTCGGACCCCCCTTGCCCAGGTATGAGAATGGCTAATTTAATTTTGGCAGGAATTGCTCGATCCAGACATGGGTCTTTACAACGAGAAGGACGATACATTGGAGCTGATCGTAGAAATCTCGGCGGATACACCTATCGGGATCATGTGAGTTTAACTTACTTGGCCAAAAAAAGAGGATGGCAAGATTTGAGAAGATAGTATAGAAAAAACAGTGCACATTTTGATATTCAATTCATTTCGCAGAGAGTTGCCGAAAACGGATGCCATTCAAGTGAATGGGGAGACAGTGCTCATCAATAAGAACGTACATTAATGTTATAAAGATAGATGATAGCCGATGTCATAAACCATTTTAGCAATTGGCCATTGCTAAAATGGTTTATGACATCCCGCTACTTCCACAATATGTTTTACAACTCGCAATTCCGCGAAGGACAAAGTGGCGAGTACAAGGTGGAGATCGAAGAGCCGGCCACTGTGGAGCACTTTAAGAGGATGTTGGCGACATTGTACCCGGTGAACAAACCGTTGGATGGTAAAGTTTCTTTGGGCATTTGAATTAATTATGTTCAAAATTCCATATCCAGATAAGTGTATCGAGGGTGTGCTGCATTTGGCCAACCAATTCCTGGTGACCGATGTGGAGGGCAAATGTCTGGAGTATCTGAGGGAGGAAAGCGGGAAATCGGCACTGTTCAAGTACCGTATGGCCGACAAGTACGCACAAACCGCACTTAAGGTGAGGAGAATCAATGGGAATAATTTTTCTAATCAGATGATCAATTTTCTCGATCAGAATCACGTGCTGCGCAACTTGAAGGCCAAGGACTTCAAAGACGAAATGTTCAAGACCAACGTGGCCGAATACAACCAGTTGGGGCCCAGTGCTGCGGAAGCATTCATGGCACGTTATGACGAACTTTTTCCCATCAGAATCACAGCGGGCTTAAAACCATCGCACTGATAAATCGGTTGTACTCATTGTTTGTCCATATTTTTTGATCTATCCAACCTCTGCATTTTTTTATGTTCTTAAGATTTTTAAGATTGTTTTCAGTTTATGCTCCTTATTTGCTTACATTTTTTGTCGATTTATGCATTAAATTTTTCATGGATGGGAAATAAGAAAATTACAGCAGCGAGCTTAGAAAGTTTAATTACACAGATCTCTGAAAGCTGACGCAACTTTTACTTCCTTTTCCACTTCACTATTTTTTGCTACCGTAGTAGGCATTTAGTACATAATATTTTATGCCCAGTTTATTATGTATTTTCAATATCTTTCAAAAATTTTATTCGGTGCTAGGAAAAAAATTGCGCCAAATGGTCTAATCAACTTAAAACTTTTTTAAAGTTTACAAGACCAAAAAATAAAAGGCACAATTTTGCTTATTAACAATAAAATACAAGGACCATAGTTAATTTTAGTTTTGAAAACTAGGGGCCTTCATTTTAATTGTTCAAAAAAATTTTTTTTTCAAAATAATCGATTGGTTAAAAATTGTTGATATTCAACAAATTGACAAAAAGGCATTTAAAAACAGATCTGTTCAAAGTGATCGATTGGTCAAAAAATGATATCCGTGATGCAGCCGACGATCAAGGCCTGGCCCGCCGAGGGAACAGTGCTTTGAAACGGGTCTTCAAAGCTTCCATAGCAATGGGCCCCAACTGGACACATTCGGCCATGTTGGCCATGAACAATTCCCCCTCAAAGTCCGTGGCCTTCATGTTGTCCAGCATATGGTCCTGAATGAGAAAATATTGCCTCCAAAAATGCCAAATTCGAAATTGTCTAGGGAACTTTTTAAAGCAACAATAAACAAAAAGATGAAAGCACACAGAAAAATTATGCACATTTTTATTATGCGAAAATTATAATGCTTATTCTATGGGAACTGGAAGAGTATTATATATATTAAGAAAGTTAACATGAATTTCTGCATTTTGGCATTTTTTAGTTAGGTTGATTTAAAAAAGTTCCCCGGACTAGTTTCTCAGGGGAATATGACACGAGTATGATAATCTTGCTGAAAATTATTAGCTCAACTCACCTTCAGAGAGGTGTACTCGTACTTGTCGGCCACGCGGTACTTGAAGAGTGCCGGTTTGGTGCTTTTCTCCGTCAGAAACTCCACACATTTGCCCTCGACAACGGTCACCAGAAACTGGTTGGCTAAGTGCAGGACACCCTCGATACAATCGTCTGAAAGTGGAATTTTTACTCCAAGCCCGGACCCGACCGATTTGGTTCCTAATTATGAGTATGAACTTTAAATATTTTAGATTTGATTTAGCCCTAGCACCGGAATAAAAAATTGATACTGGTCTATTATTTTTTCTACCCAAAAGTTAGCGGACGTGCTACAGTACCAATGAGCTTTTTCTTTTTCATGAGCACTCTTTTCGTTTTCTTCAACACTTTTTCATGAGCATTCTCTCGTTTCAGCGAACACTTTTTTCGCTTCAAATAAAAAATCCATTTCCAACTTTTGGGTAGAAACAATAATAGTAGGTACAGTACCGTAAAACCTGTATTACAACCCCCGGGGGTTATATTTTTCAACCTCACTCCAGAGGGGGGGTCTATTTGAGGGGGGGGGGNCCATTTTTGAATGATGAAGTGGACGCCAAATGTTTTCGTGGCGATACAAAATCAGGATGGAGAGAAATTAATCGACGCTGACCTGTCATCCATCATCAGAATAGAGCCAAATTTTGCATAATAGGTATACCTACCTAATCGATGTTAATCTGTCATCCATCACAATTATCCCTCTTTTCTATTTTTTGCTTCATTCTGATTTTTATAGTTAATTTTTTGGATTCTGCAATTTATTGATGTGAATATATATTATTTATTATATGTTTATTTTATTTTTAGAGTAAATAAATGGATTCTAATCTTGAAAATATTTCTTCCTCTTCTGACGAGGAAAATCTTGCGCCAAAAAAGGTTGCGGCAATTAGACGATCTTTTACATCGACCTTCAAATTGGAAGTGGTCAATTTTGCAAAAAACTCGTCAATCCATTCAGCAGCCAAGAAGTATAAATTGGATAGAAAGACGATTCGACCGTGGATGAAGCAAGAAAAAACAATTAAGGATTTTTGGTGGGTTATTTGTTATTTGTTTAAATTATATTTTATTTATTTTTCTGTAGGCATGGGATTCACTATCAAATGATGCCATCAGAAAGTCGTTTCGTGATTGCGGAATTACGCTGAATTCTGACGGAACAGAGGACGAAGAAATCCATTGTTTTAAGGATCACGGGCCAATTCCGGAGGGAAAAGAACTTCTGAGGAAAGCACGCATGGAAGCGCGTGTTATTGAAATTGCCGAAGAAATTGATTTGGAGCAAGATGAAAGGGACTATGATAGCGATGATTCCATTGAATTTTTAAAAAAATTTTCCTTTTCCTTATATAAAAATCAGATTTTTTGCTAGTACCCCCGGGGGCTATAATGCAGGGGGGGGGGTTCAATATAGTTCAATATAGCAATTAATTATATTCAATATAGCAATTAATTATTACTAAGTATTTAGTCGATGAAATTAATTTAAAAAATTTTTTTAAAGTGCCTTGAGCGCGGGTCTTTTCTTGAAAATAAATTTTTTTAGAATAAAATGCTGCTTTTGGTGAGGGCTTGCTGGTTACATTTTAATTTGAGGAACTATAAACCCTTGTATTATATTTTCTAAATTTTGTATAAACCCTTGCATTATATCTTTTAAATCCCACGAAATCCTACCATCCAATGGTCTGTTATCCGGGTACAATGTCTGCAGCATCCGCTTAAAGTGCTCCACGGTGGCCGGTGCTTCTATCTTCACCTTGTAATCACCACTTTGCCCCTCGTCGAATCGCGCATTGTAGAACATATTGTGGAAGTAGGAGGAATGCATGGCCAATTGCTGAAAATGGCTAATTAGTAATTACCTTGTCCTAATTATAATTGTAAATAGACTACCGTAGTAGTTAACCCTGGGGTGGGGTCGCAGCTGTCAATAAGCCCCCTCCTACCAGCCGGTTTAAAATTTCAAAAAATTTAAATTAAATTTCAAAAAATTTAAATTTCAAAATTAAAATTTTAATAAATTTCAAAAAATTAAAATTCAAATTGTAGATGTTTTTTAAAAAATAATTTTAAATTAAATTTCTAAAATTCAAATTGGAGATTTTTAAAAATCAGGAATATTAAATTTTAAATTTGGTAATAATAGAGAAAAATGCCAAATGGATGGCCCCTCCTCCGAGTAAGCATAATTAATACAGAATTGTACTATAATGCTCATGACTCGTGGAGGGAGAATTAAATTATTGGTTGTAAAAATGATTTTTAAAAATTTAAAAATTCAAAATTGGAGAGCTGTTTTTTTTTAATTAATTTATTTTCAGTAGAAAATCTACAAAATGGATGGTCCCTCCTCGTTAAGTATACTTAGTAGTTAGTACAGAATTGTACTATAATACTCGTATCTCATGGAGGGAAAATGTACAAACAAACATTATTGTACGATTGACCTTGACTGGGGAATCTGACTCGAGACCTTAGCAGATTATAATACGATGTGACAGTAAACACTCGAGGATATAGATGATGACTCATACCATAAATACTCGAGACATTATTGGGAAAATATACAAAACAAAAATAATAGGAATGACCTTGACTGATCGGTTATTTTGGCTCGATTAGATGAAATATGATACGAAATGATGAATCATAAACAATCGAATCACCAGGGAGCGTATCATGAAATTCGCCATTACAGAAAAAGGGACCGTATAAATAAAAAATAATATGGAAAGGCAGAATGGTTTAAATAAATGAATTATTTAGCAATAAATAATAATAATAATGGATAAATA
>LDKF01001639.1:8890-21368 GCA_001026735.1 Rotylenchulus reniformis
GGGGGGGGGGGGATTCGTAAGTGCACAAGTTTTTCCATGTTACTGCAACTTTTCGTATTATCTCATTAATTCTTACGATTTACAGCACACGATTTGCTTGGGGGATATAGTGTTTGCGATATTTATCTTTTTGTACCAACTCATTAGAACTTTAAATTCCATCGGCGGATGCTGTAAGCCACATTTTTAAGCAATAACAGTGCAACTGTTACCTTTACATCTTTCCAATCTCGATTCAAAATAAATACAAAAAAAGTTTTTGCTGAGAATATTTATGAATAAATCTATTTGAGTATAATTTCAATTTTTCTTTTGTAATTTTTACCAGGATACCTATGCTAGGCAGTTAAAAACCGCCATTTTGGCCTAGGTATGAAACTTTTAAAACCAACAAATTTGGGTCATAACCTTAACAAGATCGGTTTAGCCTGAGAAATTTTTTCTGATTTTCCTGAAGATAAAATCATTTCTGCTTTTTCTTTTTTTTTTGATTTAGATTTTTTAAAGGAATTGAAAAATTAAAAGACCAAAAATTAGAAACAATTTTTTGCATAGTAGGTATAGGTATACATATTTTATCCATATAATTTGATCCTAGTAGTTTATAAAAAAGTTTTTTAATTTGTTATATCATTTGTGATTTTAACTTTGTACCGGATGTACCAATCAGAAAAAGATGGGCAAAATTAATTGACCAAAAACGGTTGGTTTAGGCCAAATGAGGGAAGAGCTGAGTGAGGACAAAACTCCAATTTAGAGATTTTCTTTGGAGATTTTGGGCGGAGTTACGGTCGAAATACTGTGCACACACTGGGACACTTTTGTGGTCACACATTATTTTTATTCCTTTCATAGAAAAAAGCAATAAGTTAATAAAAGTTTTTCACTTCAAAATATCACTAGTTTCATCCTCTGGGACCCTCTTTAGCAAATTAGGAACAAAAAAATAAGCGGACCCCTTCCCAGTGGTTTTTCTTGAAACTGCCGATTCATGAGTCAATTTGGCCAAAAACCCACCTCTAATTTGGATAATAGACATTCATTTGGAATTGTGTAATCAACACGAGAAGGATCCAGTTTACGGCACATCCTTCCGCGGGGATCATCCATCCATCATCCACACATCCGTCCAGTCAGCGTTGGCTCGCGCACGCGGTTCGGTGAAGGACGTGCCGCGCTATTTCTATATTTTATAAAAATTTTGAACTTTTTGTTCGAATTTAAAAACTGAAAATACCTGAAGATAGAGCATAAATTCTGCACAATTTGCTTTTTGGCATTTGGCCTAGCAAGCTTCAAAAAAAGTTTTTGGACAGACGATAGAATTTGACACTTTTTTAAAGCATGCCGAATATTTTATAATAAGTATGACTCACAATAGGTCTAGTGAATAGCCACGAATCGGATTTACCTAACTGCACTGTCAAGAACTGAGCAATTTCTAATTTAAAATATTTTTGATCGGCAAACACCCATCTGATCATTGAAAAAATATTTTAAAAAAATTCCAGGAAATTGAAAAATGAAAATGAAAATAATTTTGTCCTTTACATTTTTGAGTCATTCAAGTTTCAAATTGATTTCTGATATTGGCGATTAGCAGAAGATAGTAATTAAGAAAAGGGGCTTTACCAAATCATATATACTTGGCGATAAAAATGTTCTATTTAAAATTATATTTAGCGAAATTTTGTCCCATGCTAATTTCCTTTCTATCCTCGCTTTTTTGGCATCCATTTTTCCATCGCTTTAGAATATAATGTGTAAAAACGGAACATTCTTGATGGCCACGATGATGTATTTCTGAATATGAATACATTTTTCAAATTTTATATTTCCAACTCATCAATTGCAAAATTATTTTTGTGAATGAAAATTGGTCTTGATCTTTTTGTGTTCCATTAAAGATAATGAAAATTCAGCTTGATTTGTTTTATATAAAGCGACCTCCTTTTCTGAATCAAGCCATTAATATATTATTTTTATTAATTTTTTGCATTCATTGAAGTGTTATTGGCCCAAAGATGAGAATTTTGATAGCATTATTTTTATTATTGTCAATAAAAATCTTCAGTACAAGTGCAGGTAAATTACTAAAATTCCATTTTATTATTATCAGAGGTCGTTGCATAAAAATTACCCTTTTGGCATTTCGACTAAAAAAAGGAAAAATGGGCCAGTTTATAGAAAATTGGCCAAAAAAGCGATTTTCGACAAAAAAAAATTAAAAAATTCGTAAAAAAATCAATGAATGGAAGAATCGAGAAGCGGATTTTTGCATTCGATGCATTATCCAATGGAGTAGAAGCTAGGACTATAAAAAGCTCATATTTCTACCAACAATGGCCATTTTTTACCTGGGTGCCACTTCGGGGTTGCAACAGCATTGATAATATTTTTTAGATTTATTATTTAAAAATTTAAATTTGTTTGAATGCTAAAATGGTCATTTTTATGCAACATTCTAGTATATCTTTTTTATAGCATAGACTAAACCATTAATTAATTAATTACAGGTGAAAATTCACAAGAAGTCCACGGAAAAACTGCAAAAAAGGCTGAGGAGTTGTCCGGCACTGCTGGAGGTAGGCGGTGTTCATTTTTATGAAAAATAAAAATAAACCATGGAAATATATTTTAGCACATTTCATTCAAATTTTTTGACAAGAAATAATTGTGAAATTAAGATTGTTTATATAGAGTACTTTAAAATTGAGAAAATATGGGAATAAAAAAATTGAAGCTCAGGACTCAATTTACATTAAAAATAAGTTTAAATTTTGATAAGACTGGTAGTTTTAACCAATTTCTTCAAGTTCTGCCTAAAAATTAAAAGAATTTCTGAAGAATTTAATTTAATGTTAATAATTAAAACATTAAAAATAGCTGATGTGTGTTTATTCTTAATAATTTTACCTATAATTTAGTTCTAATTTTTAAAAAATATATAGAGAAAAAATTTTTTTAATTCAATTATATTGGTATATAAAAATATTATTATTTTTCTAAAGCAAAAAATGGTGATGATGATGATATTTGTGGTCTTTGTTTTATGAAAATGGAACCGGACACGGACGATGTGTTGCTCCGAGTACCGCCATGCAATGTAAAAATTCTAAAAAAATGAATAAATTTTATTTTAAAAAATTTAGCACCGATTTCATGGTTCATGCTTATATGCGAAGTATGTAATTGATAAATAATTAACTACTGTTAACTAATAATCTTACCGTATTTCCTCTAAAATAAGCCACCCAAAGGAGTGGTGTATGGTAATATTTTTGTTTCCCATCATATAATAAGCAAAAATCGTAAATTGGTTAAAAATTCTAAAAATCGGGTCCCTCAAAATAAGTTTGTTAGATGAGCTAGGAGGACAATATGATGTGATATTTTTGTTGCAAACGATGAAATTGTTTTTTGAGTGATGAATTGTTGAAATTATAAAGAATATTTCTCCCAGAATATACCTTTGGGGTAAAAACTCGAAAAAAGTTGTTAAAAAAAAGATGTTGCTCTAAAATAAAACCCCACACTTGAGGTGGATTGAAAAAATAATCCCGGGAGCTTATTTTAGGGAAATACGTTAATGATAATAATACCAGATTTCCCAATTTTTATTTAGCCATATTTTATTGTTCTCAAGTTTATAAAAATAATAAAAGCGAATAAAGCATTAAAAAACGATTTATAAATTATATTAATAGTAATAAAGGGGGTAAAATATTTTGTTTTGATAAATGTTAAGGATTACGCTTGGAGGGATAAGAACTTGTCCAAAGTGTGAAGGAAAAATAGAAAACAACTGGCAACCTGACGTCCGTATACTGTAGAAACAGGGATGTTACCCAACATTGCAAATGGAAGGAAGATGAGTCAATGGAAATTACAAAGAATTTTTCTAAATTTTGTTAGCGATGTACTGTAATGTACTGTAGAAAAAACATTTTTACTAATTTTGCAGAAACATATTGGGTATAAATTGTTATTTGTAATTTTCTTGTATTTTCGATTTAAATTGAATTTTTACAAAAAAAATAACACAAATTTAATTTATATTTTATGAGGCGATCTTCGCAGATATCGATACCCAAAATATAAAACTGTCATACATCCTCGAAAAAACTTTTTTTTAAAACTTATTTGTCCATAACTTCTAGGGATAAAGTTATTATTGTAACTTTATGCTCTCTCTCTTATGGTATTTTTAGTTTTTCGAAATTCAAACAAGTTCATTTTTTCGAAAATATCGAAGAATAGCGCTTATCACGGATGTATTGTTGTTGTTTTTTGATCGTGGTGCGACATTTCCAACAACTTTAACTTGGCTCAAATGTAATCTAGAAAAACCATTTTGTTATCAGTAAATTAGAGCAAAAAATCTACAAAATAAGCTGCCTAGGCGCATTCAACTTGGTCCATTTTGAGAAAAGTTATTGCGAAATTATTGTGAACCGAAAAATTTATGCTTGCCATAACTTTTTTAGTGAGCCAATTCATATAAAATGATTTCTTCAAATTATATTGAATCAATTTTATAACAATTACTTAATGTCGGTTCTCCAAATGTCGGGTAACCTTTTTTGATATTTTTGTAACATTCATTTTTTTGTAACGACATAACACCGTGTCACCCGTGGTGAGTCGTTTCCTGAAAATCGGCAAAATCTTTAAACTAATTAATCTATTTTTCAAAAAAACCTTAATTTTAATTATTTCACAAAAATATGATTTTATAATAAAATTGATTATAAAAAATTTTGGTACTAAGACATTAAAAACCGACAAAATTTTTGTAGCCTTGCTAGAGTAAAATTATAAAAAGCGAAGTTGTTTTTAATTTTTTTAATTCGAAAATTATAGAAATTGTCAAAAATTTTAAAACAGAATTTCAAAAAAATAAATTTCTCGATATTAACCTTACCTTCTAGTTTGAAAAAATTTTCGGCACCTATACAAAATTTGGTTATGTTGAGACTCTTTATTCTTTATCAAAAATAAGTGACATAGATTATAACCAAATATCTGGCATCCATCAATTTTCGACTAATAAACATACCTAATAAATATATATATTATTTAGAGAAATTAAAACATAGATTTGATTCTTCTCAATTATTCTTCTTCCAAGGAAGAATGAAAATATTGCGCCAAATTCAATTATTAAATGATCTCTTACATCGAGCCATAAATTGGATGTAGCAATTTCCAATCCTCTATGGCAAAGAACTGCTGAGAAATAAAATGCGTGTGACATAAAAATTCCCAAGAAATTGATTTGGAACAAGATGAAAGAGACTACGATAGCGATGTTGCATTGAATTTTGGGAAAAATTCTACATATATAAAATTTACGATCCCCGGGTTCTTAATGCAGGAGGGTGAATTTATTTTTCAACCCCTCGTCAGAGGGAGGTCTATTACAGGGGGAAATAATTGCAGGAAGACTTAATACAGAAAATAGGTAATTACAGTTATCCTGTAAATGCATGGTAGTTATCAGGGTTGTTGGCGACCGGTTAACCGAACCGAAACCGAAAACCGGTGTTTTTGGGCCTAAAACCGAAAACCGGGACCCCAAAACCGCCGGTTTTTCGGTTTTGAAAATGCACCCCTAAGAATGAGAAATTGAGAACAATAGGTAAGATCAAGGGCTCAGATGGTTAAATTTCTTAAGATTTCACATTAAATTTTAAAATTTTTCTTTGGCGACCCCTATTGGAGCTGCCAAAATTCACAAAATGGTATTTCTTTAAAAACATGCCTTTTAAAAATTTTCCTCGGCGGCCCTCCTAACATGCCCCTCCCCTTCAAAAATTTCTCTTGCCCCCAACTCATCCAGGCACGGAGTCAGGAAAAATTTTCGGGGGGGGGGGCACCAATGGGGAGGGTCGGAGGAGTCTCAGGGGGCCCTGATATGGACCGCTGGAGAAAAATTTGAAAAAATTTGACGATTTTTAAAAAGAGCCATTTTTCTTCTGTTTTCAAGGAAAATTTCTAAAAAAACTTTTAACAGGGGGGACCATTTTCATTTTTTTGATCTTGGTCTACGGGCCTGCACTCATCCTGAATCCTGGATTTTACAAAATGTTCTGATTTTTTAAAATATTTTACAAAATGTTCTGATTTTTAGCCATGAAATCTGATTTTTTTAACTGAATGTTTTGTTTTTGAAAAATTTTCGATGAGCACCCTGCTTTGGATTTGAATAAGGCTATTTTCAATGTTCAAAATTCAAAGTGCCAAACAGGAAAATTTTTGAGAATTTCACTGTAAGTTCTAAGAAGGTTGGAGAAAATTTTTGCAACTTTGATTTTTTGAGATATAATGGATATTTTTTGCTTTGAATTAATTTGTATTCAATATTTCATGCATTCCGGCATCTGTTTGAGAAAATTGAATTTTTTGGAATTTTTATCGATTTTTTGGCAGATTTTTGAAAAACCGGTAAAACCGGCGGTTAACCGGGGGTCAGGCCAAAACCGAAACCGAAAACCGGGAGTCCCAAAACCGGCCAAACCGAAAACCGGGGGTACCGGTTTTAAACCGGTCGCCAACAACCCTAGTAGTTATTGTCTCACAAATTCGGCATAAATTTTGCAAATTTGACACTTCTTCGTAGCCTCTTTGAATAAATAAATGCATTCTGACTCCTGCTAGACCTATTGTCTTTTGGCGGAAACGAAAGGTGGCAGTCATTTTTTGTATTCATTATCAATAGACACCATTCTGCTATAATTTAATCTATTTTGCCCCAGTTGGCATATGACAGACCACTCAATTCCCGTCAACATTATATAATTATAATTTGTTATTCACTCCAAATAAGACAGCGTTCGCCATCATAATTTTAGGCTTTGTAATCAGCAGGGGAGTAAAGGACAGAGGAAGTCTGAGGACATACCTACTTAAGTACGGTCAGAAAAGTCCGGAAATCTGGGACTCCTCTATTTTCGAATTTGGTATCGAAACGATTTGTCGGAAGCGTTTGGCGCTTCTGTTCTCTCTTCTCCTTGCCTCTGTTCCTTCATTTCATTTCACTGGATCCAAAGACCACTCTTTCTTCGAGTGGGCGTGTCACTCAGGGGAGTGACACGCCATCTAGTCCATATAAATAGCTTTTCCCGATGTTCATTCCTCTCAATTTGTGATCGCGCGGATATTTATTCTTTTCTAACGAAACAATCGCTTTAATACAATTTTTCAAAAGGGATTTCCGGACTTTTCTGACGTGCATTTTAAATTCGTGCTACATTCAATTTTCGACACTCAGATACCAATGTCGATGATGGAAGCCTATGAGATTGACGCCAACTACTCCTATTTTGAGGTTGGTTACTGTATGAATTCGGGTATGATCGCCTTGATAACTCTGGACACTCTCAGCTTTGGCATGCTTACAAGGATGTGGGCCAATCTCCGCTGCTCATCCTCACCGCCCTCCTCCTCCAAATCGTCATTTTGCCCGGCATTCTGATGAACTCAGGCATTATCTACATTACCATCAAATACAGACAGTAAGCTTTTAACCTACAGTACTCCAGAAGACGACTTAATTGTTTAACCCACCCCCTAATTCTGTGCTATTTTCATACAGTTACAGTACTTTTATTAGCTCTATGACAGGTAGCAAAACTGAATATTTACTTTATTTCAATACTGTATCCTCAGGCAAAAGGCCAATTCCTTTTAGGGGGTTTCCCTGAAATTGAACGGGTTTTCCCTGAAAAACGAATTCTCAATCATAATACTTTTGTTTGCATTGTTTCCTCTCCCAACTACAGTCTCCTATGATGAGCTATATTCAATGCCATAAAGAATCTTTTAAAGTTCAGTAGATTTCAAAAAATCTATATTTGAAGTGAAATGTTTGAGTTTGACCTAGTCTCGCTATCTTTCTTTACATGTCTGATAGACGTTAAAAAAAGTGTCAAATGGGGCGTTAAAAAAAGTGCCAAATGATATAGTCAAAACAAAAACTTTTTTGTAAGACTTGTTAGACGAAAAGTATAAAAGGAAAAAAGGTTCAAATTTTATGTTCTATCTTCTGGTATTTTTAATTTTACGCAATTCGAACAAAAAATTCGAAATTTTCCAGAAATACCGAAAAATATGGTTTTTAGGGGATATTTCGAACTTTTTGTTCGAATTTCGAAAAAATCTAAATACCAGAAGATAGAGCATAAAATTTGCATCTTTTTGCCTTTTATACTTTTGGTCTAACAAGTTTTCCAAAAAAATTTTTGTTTTGAACCCAGTATACGGGTGTTCCCGACCCGGTCAAATCACTAGTCTTAATCCGTCTTAAATGCCGTCAAAAAAATAGAGAAAGAGAAAAAGATCACAAAAAATGAGAGAACAGGCTTAACAAATTCCGCTTTAAAATATAGTTTTTTTTAAACGGGTTAAAAGATTCCTTATGGCAAAAACTGTAAAACTATCTCACCCAAATACAGAACACTTTGCGGTACCACCAGCTTCCTGTTATGTTTAAACGCCTTCTACGAAGTTCTGCACCAGTCCGGCCATCCCTTCTTCGCCATAGTGGCCATTTCAGGCCTCAATTTTGTGCCATATTCAACCGCTTTCAAAGTGCTCGTCGTGCCCTTGCTCGGCTGTTCTGCCAGTCTGGTGACCATTGTGCTGACCTCTCTAGACCGTTTGTTCCAACTCGCATTGCCCAACTGGTTAGTTTCGGTATGATAGAATAGCGGGGAAAAATCCGAGTTCTAAATGGGGAAAAAGTCGAGTTCTAGATCCGAGTTCTAAATGTACTAAAGATAATGATGCCACACTAGATCAGAAGATCGAAAATCCATGTCTGGATCTCATTCTGGACTCTAGTCTCCAATTTTTTGATGTATAGAATCCCAAGTAAGACTTCCGACAATACGAAACTTATGGACCGAAATTTGTTAAAGTTAACATCAGATTTGTATTCAGCACTCATGAAAACACTCATTCAGTAGAATTTGAAAATTTTTTTTATTAATTTTTGTTTTATTTGTTGTTTTTTTGTGGTCCGTAAAATTCGGTGCGCAAGTTTCGCACCACCGGCTGCAGCCTTCTCCCCCTAAATTCCAAGTCGAAATTTTTTCATAAGAGTCTCCCATGTTAATTTCGAATAAATTTCCAAAATTTTCTCTCCTCTATCGTGATACTGCACCCATTAATTTAATGTAATTTTTGCCGAATTTGCTCATCGGCGATTCCCACCCATCTAGTGCTCATCAGCCTCCCCCCTCCAAAAATTTTTTTCCTGGCGACACCCTTGTGGATCCACAACCAGACCAATTTTTGAGCTTGTATTTTGAATCTAAATTAAACGCATTTTGGTTATTTATGATCCTTAAAATTAAAAAAAAACTTTTTGTTTGATGCTCTAGGTAAGATTTCAACTTCCCTATCATTATGGCCTTTCTCCTTTAAGGCATTTGCGAATGTCGGAACATCGCCGGCCCCTCTATCTGTCCTCCTTCGTCCTTTTCTCCCTTTTCTGTGGACTTTTGATGGCTCTGAAATTCGCGCACATCGCCCTCCTCCGCCCAAATGCGCCTCAAACAGGCACAGTCAGCGACATTTTCCTGGCCGACTTCAAGCCCATCTTCTTCCTCTACATGGCCATCTTCAACTCCATCGCCATTCTGCTCTATGCGATCATTTGGCGAATGGTCAAGAGGGAAACAGCAGGTGATTTGAATATGATATATAATTGGTTCTAAGCTATTTGGATAATTCTTAGCTTTTCTAGATCTGACAATTCTGGACATCTTCTAATTGACCAATTACGCGATCATTGATCATCAATCATTTAAATCCTTCTGATCATTGATCAGTTTGCTATTCAGTCATTCAGTCAAATTTTGGCGCTAGTTTAAAGACGTTAACTTTTGGGACTCTAATATTTTTTGAGTCCCGGGACTCAAAATTGTTTATCCCTGGGATAATTTTGGACGCTGAATCCGATTCTGATCCAAAACTATCCTAAGGTAATAATTTTAATTTTTAGAAATATTTTACGGGAAAAAATTTTGAGTCCCGGCGGTACTCAAATATTATAGTCCCAAAAGTTAACGTCTTTAAACTAGCGCCCAAATCCGGTACTCAAATATTAGAGTCCCAAAAGTTAACGTCTTTAAACTAGCGCCCAAATTTTGGATCAATGTTCCGATCTGTGATCCAACTCTGATCACGCAAGTATCATCTATTCACACTCTTCTTTGATCCGGCCCTCAACTTTTTTTGACCATCCGATAATTGTTTTTCCTCTCTTCCCTCTCAGCCCTCAGCATGGTCAAGTCCCAGCTAAATCATCGACTGTCCAACTCCATTCTGGCCATTGTCGGCATTTCCATCTGCAGTTACCTGCTCAACGCCCTGCTCCGTCTCCTCTTGCTGCCACTCTTCCAACTTGGCCAAATTCCCTTCTGGTTCTTGGAGTTTTATGTTGGTGGCCTTTTGCTCAATTTGGGCGTCACTCTGAATGCACCGGTGCTTTACCTATGCAGGTCACACTTATCAACCAGGGTTTTCCATGCGTAATTGTCCTTCTCTGGGTATACCTAATTATGAATTGGGTCCAATACTTTTATAAGAACCCTATTAGCATTGATCGTCGGGAATTGCGGTCCCGTCGAAAAATTCAATAACCAAGGCTGAAAATTCATACCCTAGGGAAAAAGATGGGACAGTATAATACAATAGTATAAATGAAAAAGATGGGACAGTATAAAAATGAGAGACTGCTAGAATAGTTTTTGGAGCCCCCTAAAAATTACACTTGCGACCTACTTATGAACACTGATGGAATCCATAGATAGACTCGGTTTGGATAGTATCCCCAAATCTAGGGGAGAACATCAACCAATCATTGCAATAGTGATCAATCCCGTCATTTCAGCGAGGAGTACCGAAAATGCTTTGTGCGCGAGTTCTCGTTGATCACAAAACAGTTTGGCATTGGAGTTCAGAGTCAGCAGAATGGTACTGAAATTCCTTTCATATCATATTTTGATTGTATCTAATTCCAACTTCAGATGGACTTTGGAAAGTAGTTGAAGGGCCAAAAGAAATCAACAAAGCACAGCAGAAGTTGACTAATAAGAATCGTGTGGCACCCCAAGGAGGATTGTGATCAGATTGACGATCAGTGATCTGATAAATCTATCTGTTGAGGGGCTTGTTCATTTTTAATCAGTCTTATCACTCCAAATTAGTTCCAGTCCTTTATCAGTTTCTCATTTTACCAACAATCAAAGTGCGTCAATTGATTGGGAACAGGGATGAGCGAAACTCGAAAATTTTTCGAAACATGAAACACGAAAATCGAAACAAAAAAATCGCGAAATTTCATGAAACATGAAACGAAACACGAAACTTTTGAATTTTTTTTTATTAATTTTTTTCCATTATAAAAAATCATATGTATATTCAAAAAAAATCGATTAATGAGAGTAAATTTATGAGTAACGATTCATGAATTATTTTCTTGAGAATTTGGACGTTTTTGGTTCTTCTGGACGTTTCTGGACGTTGTTCTGGATCTGGACGTTTGCTCTTGTTGAGGTTTACTTTTTGGAAAATTTTTGCATTTTAAGGGGCACCGGCGGTCCCGACAGGGGCCGCCGGGAAATTTTTTTTTTGAAAATTTGGATCCTTTTGTAAGAAAATTGATTACTTTTTTTATCGCTTTTTTTTATCGCATTACGAGTTCCGGCGAAACCCAATATGGGCCACCGGGAAAATTTTTTGAAATTTTTTTTGCAATAATTCCACCTTATTAAGGGGTGCCGGCGGTAGGAATCAGCCGGAAAAATTATGGAAAGTTGGATTTTTTCTTAAGAAAATTTTGATCATTTTTGATAGGATTTGGGCAGGGAGAGAGGGCGCCATGAAAATCCGACAGTAAGAAAATCCGACAGTAAGATAAAATTTAAAAAAAAATTTTAATTAATAAAAATTAAAAAACAAAATGCGGCATGAACCTGTTTTTTTAAGAAAAATTCTAGTGTTTTCAGAGGCATAGTGTATTTCGGATTTTCAAAATTTTTTATTTATGTGTCTTCGATTTTCCAACATTGTCATAAGTTTCGGGGGTTGTTCGGAATTCAAATTTAACAGGCTTGGTATTTTCAAAAAAAATTTCATAAATCTCTAGTTTTTTTTCGAATTTTACGGAAATTTTATAAAACTTTGATTTTCAGTTCAGAAATTGGGTTTTTTGAAAAAAAAATTTAAAAAAAATCCGATCGAAGATATTATTTAAATATTAACTCTCTTAATTCTTACTTCCTATGAACATTTTTTTGTAATTTTATCTCACTGGCGGATTTTCCACTGTCGGATTTTTACGGCACGGGGAGAGAAATAGGAAAAAATTTTATTTTTCTTTTCATGTAATCGTGTCGATAAAAAATATTGAAATCAGACATCTCATTCTTAGGGGGTACATGTTATCATTAGGGATCATACCTGTCCA
>LDKF01001639.1:21464-34977 GCA_001026735.1 Rotylenchulus reniformis
CGGAGCGGGTCGAGTGGGCGCCGCCAACTGAGCGCCGCCGACTGGGCGCCGCCAACTGGGCGCGGGGTACGACTGGGCGCCGCCAACTGGGCGCCATAATATGAGAAAATATTTTGAAATTTGCTGTTTACAAAAAAATTTTCTTTTTAAAAAATTAAAAATAACATTGTTAATTTCTCATTTTTAGCTGATTTGACGAATTCGTATACATTTTTTATTAATTATGTTTTGTCAAATCCTCTAATAAATTTTTCCCTATATTTTTCCCGGCTATCTATGGCACCCTTGGGGGGCTTAGGCCAAATGCCATGTTCAATAGGTGCGGGCTTGATGATTTTTAGATTTTTAAATTCAAAATCTGTTAATATTGGGCTCGCCGAAGGCGAGCCCAACAATAAAAAATTTTGCATTTAAAAATCAAAAATCATCCAGCACTCACCTATTGAACAGTCCTGCCTCATATATTTGTACATAATTTTGAAATTTATGTTGTCCCCAGTGTGTATAAAAAAAAGTTAATCTTTCAGCCCGCACCTATCGACCCGGCGTACCCATGTCCAAATTAAACAATAGCTTAATATATCAAACTCCATTTTTTTTATTATTTTATATCATTTTCTTTTATTTTTTCGTCTATTATATCAAAAAAAATTTGAAGGAATGAACTGAGTTTGATATACTTTGGCGCCCAGTTGGCGGCGCCCAGTTGTACCGGCGCCCAGTTGGCGGCGCCCACTTGACCCCGACCGCTCCCCACCGACCGACCCCTGCTGGACCCCCTCCCCACAGTCACCCACCCGACCCCCCTGCGAAGTCCCCNAGCAAAATTTAGATTTTTAATCTAAAAATGACTTCCCTTGGGTAATTTTTGATGCTGAATCCGATTCCGACTTCCATTTTGATGCAATTCGTCATCTGACATCATTTTTTGACACTGACGTCAATTTTTTGAGAAATTATCTAAACTCTTACATAAAAATTATCTAACTCTTACGTAAGAACTTACCTCAGATGACGCCTTTTGCCAAAATGGACGTCGGAATCGGATTCAGCTTCAAAAATTAGCATCGCTCTATTTTGCTCCACGTCCTTTTCCGTTTGTTCTACCCCTAAAATTAATGAATAGAAATTCGGCCAAAAATCCTGAAATTTTCAACTTACTTTTCTTCATACTGGCCCTCAATGGTTTTATTTTCTTCATCCGCTTGATTTGCTGTTTTTCCATCGTTTTTGGAGGCATTCTCGAATAAAACTACTCAGTTTTTACTTATTTTTTACTATTAAGCTCTGAAAATTTGTGACCGTATTATCTCCATTTAATTCGTATTTCACAACATTCTATTTGCTTAGAAATAAATTTCAGGGCATAAATAAATGTGCAAGCATACAAAATTAAAAAAAACCATAGATGAAATAAAATAGGTCCGACCGAATTTTGCAAAACTTTTTCTATAGGATCGGTTGTTACTTTTCTATATTTGAACAGTTTTTGGCGTTTGGCGATCTGTCTTTTTTCTCTTTCTCTGCCGCACATTTTCGTTGAATCGGGAACACCGTGAGGATGGGTAATCAATAAAAATTAGTAAAAAAATATTTTTTTTCGTAGGTCCCTGTGTTGTTCCGCGAAAACCACGAAATCCCAAGCCTGACCAAAGAAGATGATTTTAAGCCGTTTTAAATAATTGTATGTATAATCGTGCTAAAGCCTCCGAATGAAATTATAAAATATTTATATTCATAATATGATTTTCGCACTATGCTTTATTATTTACGCAATTTTGATATTTTGAAGAAAAAACATATTTAACCAGAAATTCCTCTGCTATAAAAAATATAAACATTTATATCAAATCTATTCTAGTATTCATTATTGAAACTAATGTAAACTATTGATCTATTTATTATTCCAAAAATTAAGCATTTTTTGTATATTTCCGTTATCTTATTATGCGCACATAGTTTAAGAAGCTTTCAATGTCAAAAAGAGGAAAAAACTTCCAAGAAAAAAATCACGAAGATAATTATGTGGCTACATATGAGTAATTATGATTTTGAATCCCATTCTGCCTGATAGTGAAAATCAGATTTCGCTCCAAGAAAATAATTTTCATATAAAATCAGTGACAAATGAAATTTCATAAGGTTTTTCCCTCGGACAGATTCGGAGTCACTCGCCCTCCAACAATAAAAATTTTGCATCATCCCAACCAACGACATCTGCGCTGCCGTCCTCCTTCGGCCAAGGTCATCCGTATCGGTGGTACTGTAGTCCGCCGCCGAATGCGCGAAAGCATAGACACTTTTGTTAAGTTGCACTTCTTCGTTTATTGCAAATATAGAATGAATTTTTGAAAGTAAAAGTTCTTTTTCTCTGTGATAATTTATTAAATAATTCGCCTCATTTTACACTCAATATTCACAGAGTTTTGGGTTTAGTTTTTCGTAATTTAAGCTCACATTTTTTTAAATCAACGAAAAAATTTTATACGATATTTTCACATTTTTATCTCATGTTTCCTACTGCCGTTATTAAATATTTAATACCAAAAATTTCGAAAAATTCTTACATTTTGCCCAACAAAACCTGCGAATTCTCATCCCGGATTTTCTTGTCCCATCAGGATTAAAAATTAGTAGGAATCATCCGTGTCTGTCTACTCAATTTCCGCACTAAAATTTCGCGCAAATTCGCCATTAATCCCCCAGAGATGCCATATATCCATGTTCATCAACATCAATTATGCACCCAAATTGAGCACAATAAGATGGGGATGAGGGGGGAGGGTAGGGCCAATTGTGTCCAACAGATGGCCAAAATTCGCTTCGCTATCCCAAAATTTAAAGGAGTGGAAGAGTTCCCTAGGGAAAGAATATCGTATGTTGAAAAAATCATTAAATAAAATTTGGACCTTGAATAGTTGATTTTATTTAGCTTAACCGAAAAAGATTTATTTTATTTATTACATAAGCTTTAAATTGGAAAATTATTAAATAAAAGCAGAAAACTTTAAATATAAAAATGATGAGATCGCTAGAACTTAACAGACGAAAAATATGTTCAATATAGCAGGTACTTATAGTAGTTGAGTGATATAATTTTTTCCTAATTTTTTTGGGTAGGTTAAATGGCGAAACGATAATTTGCTGGGTCAAATGTTCAATTTAGTAACTGACAAGTAAAACATTTGACACCTTTCCTATTCAAACTCATAATTAGGGCTCGGAAAAATATCCAAAATATATCGGAAAAATATCCGTATAAAATATCCACATAAATTTCTCAAATTAGGTATGTGAAACCATGTAAAATTATTCAAAAAATTTATACATGGTTGAAATTGAAAAGAAACAGCATTTCAAGGTATTTTTCATGGAGAAAACTGATCGAAAAGATGAATAAAATAAAAAAGCCAAAATGAATTAATATATATATATATATGGAAATTGCCTCCAAATAAATTTTTATTTTTCGAAATTAAAGAAAAAATTTATCCGAAATACTTGGGAAATTTTTGAGAAAAATTTTTATTTGATTTTTGATTGAAAATTTTCGGATTTTATTGCATTTTTGTTTAAGAATTTCCCAGAAATGGCAAAATATCCATGAAAATATCCAAATATCCAAGTCCAAAATATCCAAAATATCCACATAAAAGTTGTTTTTTTTGAACTCAAATCAAGCTAGAAATGTTTTTATCTGATTTTCAAGCCATTTTGAGCCTCCGCAAAAAATATCCATTTGGATATTTTCCCGAGCCCTACTCATAATAAAGTTTATTTATTGAACACGACCTTCCGGACCGGGAAAAGAATGGATGATGGATGGCAAAATGCCATAAATGGACTCTGGGAATGTTGACCTTTCTTCCCCCGAGGTGACGAGACAAAATCGGATTAATTGCGGGTTTGATCATCGGTCTCCAGTGGGTCTGCGATCGCCAACCAAACCCCCATGGGTTAATGTGATCAATCACTTTATCCCAGTTAATGAATTGTTGGATTTATGGATGATATTTGTTGGAATGCATTTTTCTAATCATGGGAAAGAGGAATTGGATATCATAATTTGCAGGAAATTGAATTTATCAGGGAATCATATTTTTCCAAAAAATAGACAAAATTTCGGATTTACACATCAAAATTCTGACCTGAGATTTAGGATCCGATTACGATTTTCCATAAATATTATGAATGGTATTTTTTATCGAAAAAAGCAAAATTTCTTTTTTTACTCAGAAGCACAACTACAATGAATTTGATCAATTATTTCCGAATAATAAACTAGAAATAAATACCTATTTTAAAATAATATTTGGTCAATTCCAATCTGAATCATCGATTCGAGAACAAGTCCAAATTGTCTGTTTTTATATACTTTATTTCAAATTGATTTTTTTACGACACTATCAATTTCATTTTTGTGACAATTCAACTAACAACTTCCTCAAAAAATTAATGCATACCTTGATAAAATTTTATTTTTACAGAAAAAATAAACACCAAAATTCCATTTTTCCATCGTACAATAAAAAATTCACAATATGCTTATTAGTTTTGGGCCGATAGAGATGCTCATTATTTTTTAAATAAAATGAGTTACCATATTCCTATATTTTAATTACATCTAGATAATATGATAGTTTTTCTGTTCACCATTCCTTCCAATTTTCGTCTCTTTTTCCCCTCAAATTCGGTAACTGTAAAATGAGAGGGGGGATGTCGGAATTCCACAAAAGGATGGAATGCATGTGTCCATGGTCCATATAAGTGAATAAATGACACTTTTTTGTCGTTTTCCTCGGTGGGCGAGCAAAAACTGTCACCATTTTTCATCGGACCCATTGTGCGCGGAAATTTATGGCCGTCCAAAGGCGATTTATTGCCGGAAGGCACGAATAAGGGGAGGTGGCAGAGGTAGGAGAGAATTGTAAGGGTGTATGGTAGGCAGACAGCTGAATGGGAATTTTCGCTTCTAAATTTTTGAGGAGAAAATCTTAAGTTCCTCTGGTCAGTATAATTTTTCCAATAAATTGCCGAAAAATACATATCTTAATTCTTTTTTTCCCTCAATTTCCGTAATTACTACATATCAATGATGAATTTTCAACTTTATGAGTTTTGCTTATCAAATTTTCGATAATACTGTATGCTTAGATCAGTATATCCCCTTAAAAAATGCCTTTTCTCCTAAGAAGAATCAAAAATGATTTTCTGAAGAAAAATAGTCGAAAAATCTGGTTTTCATCCATAATGAATTTATATTTTTTAATTCCAACAATTGTATATCTAAACTTTAGAAATACACAGTCAAAAAAATTACTCGTTTTTAAAGAATCCTATGAAAATTTTATATCGTTTTCCACCTCTACCTAATGTCCATCTCCCGCATTAATCTGCTCAAAATTGGCGCCTCTAATCCCTCCGCGATGATCGAGAATTGATTAATCTTTGTGGACCCTTGAATCCTTCGAGAACTCGAGAACACTAATCCGATAGGATGACTTATTATTAGGGTTGGCACTTTTAGGGAATTTCCCTAAGCCAAAATAGGGACCTATTAGGGAGCAAAAAAAGGCCAAAATAGGGAGAAAATAGGGAGCTATCTAGCGAAAATAGGGAAAAATAGGGAAATTTTTTTCCCCAAAATATGATCAAAAAATTCAAAAATTTTGTTTAAAAAGAATATAAAGCCTTTTTAGAACCAATTTAACCATATCTTGAGATGTTTTCATTAGAAAAATTGAAGATTCACAAAAAAATATTTAAAAAAAATTTCGAAATTTTTTCAAAAAAAAATTGCGAAAAAATTTGAATAAAAAACTAAAAATTATCCCAAAATTTTGGGAAAAACTAAAAATTTTCCAAAAATTTTTCGGAAAAAACAAAATTTTTTTCAAAAAAATCTAAAATTTTCGGTTTTTATTGCATTTTTGTGAAGAATTTCTTAAAAAATGGGCAAAATAGGGAGAAAATAGGGAAAAAATGGCGAAATAGGGAAACATTTAGCCGCGCTTACAGAAATAGGGAAAATAGGGAAAAAAAAGTTCATCAAAATACGTTTAAATATGTCTAAAAACACGTTTCTGAGCGTTTCCCTACGTTTCCATGTCTTTAAAAAAATAGGGAATTCCCTAAAAGTGCCAACCCTACTTATTATTAGTGGATTAATATGACAATGTACCGATGAGGTCATCAACAAATTCCAATTTTCTGCTGAAAAAAATGGATCAGTAATCCTTTCAAATTTGTGTGCAATTAAATTCAAATCGGTAAAAAATCATTTTTTTCACCAAAAACTTGACATTTGTTTTTCATCTCTAATTAATAAATTCCATTATTCTTCAACACATTTTTCTTGTTTTACAGTATTTTTCTGGAAAATGGTTTGCATCAAATCTAACTACCTATTCCATGTTTTTTAATTCAAGGATGGACGGAATTTGCGTTCAATTCTAGATTTCAAGTTTATTTTTGTACAAAAAAGCGAAATCCAATATATCCAATACAAAAAATCCAATATTATAAAATAGTAAAAAATGGATAATATTTTCATGATTAATTCTATCGGAATGGTCTATGGATAATAGTGTATATGTAAAAAAATTCATAAAAAAATAAGCGGAATTTTTGCAAATTCTAAATAAAGTTTCGGTCTAGACACAATTTCACCACCACCAATTGGTCCAAATTCTAGATGATTTTTGTTGATGTTGTTGTTGCAAACTTGCATGCCATCGATCTGCAATGTCCAACAGTTGATGGGCCAATTCGTGGCACAAATTTTGGAGCGACGGGTCGGATTCGGTCTGGAAATTTGAAAAAAATGAAAAAAAGCTAAATAAAATGTTATCAAAAGAAAAAATATATTTTTGCAAATTCAACATTTATTTATTATTTATTGATAATTATTTTGAAAATTGGCTTTTTTGAACAGGTCGGATTTTTAATTCATATTTTCTAAAATTTAATAAGATATACTTTAAACTTTTAAAATGGATTTATATAAAGGAATGATTTAAACAAAAGAAGGTGCAAAAAGAAGAGATATGAATTTTTGAGAGCAAATTCCATTCAAAATAATTTATTTTGGGAGTATAAAAAATGTAGGTTAAATAATGAAATAATAATTGTTTTAAAGGTGTTAGGAATTATAAAACAAAAAGTTTTTCGCAAATTTAATTAAGAACTGTAATTTTGGAAAAAAGGAAACTGTTTTAAAGGTTTTCCAAATTCAGCAGGATCAATGAAACATCAGCAGAAGATCAAGAAATTCTTTTTTTTTTGAAAAATCGTAAATTTACCTTTTCTGAAGAGCATGACTCGAGATCATTAGCGTGACTCTCTGTTTGTGTGCCAATGGAACATTGCGAAACTGTTGGATGGAAGTGCTGAAGATTGAAGGAATTGCATAATAACATTTTTCAAATAAAATAAATTTTTCAAAATTTTATAGTTAAAAAAATATGCGAATCGTTTTCTAAAAAATGTTTATGCGAATAATTATAATGATTTTAGTCATTTCCCAATTGGCGTGGTATCATTTTTTATACCCGATTTTTTTTAGAATTCCTTTTTTAAAAATAAAATATTTCAATGGGAAAAAACTAAAATTTAAATTAGGGTGGCGGAATTCCCCGCGGGGACGGGTCACCGCAGGGACGGGGACTGGCAACCCTCGCGGGGACGGGGACGGGGACGGGGACAGATTTTCGCGGGGTCCCCGCGGGGTCCCCGCGGGGACAAGAAATTTTTCTGTCTTTTAAATAGTGAAATTTTTTTCGCTAAAAAATTTTCTTCTTACTAAAATTCAATTTAAATTAATTAAAAATATTTTTTATTAAAAGAAATAATTTTAAAAATCATTTTTTCACATTTATTAGAGGTGTACGATAAAAGAAATAATCCTCAGTCTGACCTTTATAGTCAGTCGGTCACCAAGAAAATTATACTTAAATAATTTAAACTTAAGGATTAATAAATGTTTCCAAGGTCAGAGGTGTCCAAAAATACATGAAGGAAAAAGATTTGATTTTTTAATAAATAAAATTATTTTTAATAAAATTTTTGTGATGGCGGCGGAATATTTTTTGAAGATTAGGACCCTCCAAATGAGTATTTTTTTCATGAAGAAAAAAATAAACCAGATTGGGGGGAGCCGGCGGCCCCGATAAAGGCCGCCGGAGAAAAATTTTTCAAACTTTTAACACATTTCTTAAGGAAAATTGACGATTTTTTGATCAATTGTAGCCTTTTCTTCCTTAATTTCCTCCCTGAATCCTAAAATTTTTGTTCAATATTTCCCGATTTTCCCATTCTAAGGGGTGTATTTTGTCCCCGTGTCCCCGCGGGGACAAGGCCGCGGGGACGGGGACGGGGTCCCCGCGGGGACCCCGCGGGGAGCGGGGACCCCGTCGCCACCCTAATTTAAATAAATAAATAAATAATCCAAAATTTACCTTAATAGTGTTGTTGCAAATATGATGATCAAAGTCATGGAAAAAATCGAGCTTTGCTGAAGAACAGGTCGGAAGCTCGGGAAGTGATAGGCTTACAGGTGGCCAAAAGGTGAACATCTGAAATTGAAAATAGGAAAATTTCGCCAAAAAACACAAAAATAGTAAAAGATTTTTATGTAAGTGTAAGGTAATCAATTAAAAAAAAGAAAAAATTAGTTTATGAAATTTATATTTATGCTTACCATTCTTTAATGATCTGGCAAATTGAAGAGACTTAGGAGGTCAGAGATCTTAATTGATAGTATTTGAAAAATTGTCTAAAATTAGAAAATTAGGTGGTATAAATCCGTGAAAATATTGTAGGTCAAAAGTTAGATTTTTTGGAATAATTCCTTCTCCAATAAAAGGCGGAGTCTTAAGGAGATCGCGCATTTTGGTTGGTTGCGCACAGTGTTGGGAAAAGCTCCGGCTCCGGCTCCAGCTCCGGCTCCGCTCCGGCTCCGGCTCCGGAGCTGGATCCTGATGGCAGCAGGCGCCAAAATAAGTCTCTCTTACTCCACTAGACGTGCGAGAGAGAGCAGAGGGAATACAGGCGAGCAGAGAAAAAAGAAATAGTGTATATTTCCATGCATTTCTCTGCTCCAAAATGTATCTCATCAATTTTTTTGGTCAAAAAATTTTGAAAGTTCGCGAGGTTTTGAACCACAGCCGGAGCTTTTCCGGAGCCCGGAGCCCGGAGCTGACATTTTTTGGACCCCGGAGCCGGAGCCGGAGCCGAAATTTTTCGGAGCCCGGAGCCGGAGCTGGAGCCGGAGCAAAAAATTTTCAGGGGTCGGAGCCGGAGCCGAATTTTCTCATTTTCCCAACACTGGTTGCGCACTTGCTAGTTTGGTACTCCAAGGAATGGATTGGACTCCGCCCATAGGGACGATGCTCTGGCAAAGTGCCAAAATTATGCTCCGATGGGCGCTAGAGAGGCCGAAATTGTAGTTAGTCTATGCCAACAATTTGGTAGCAAAATTTTCTAATGATTTCAACATCAAAAATTGTTCTAAATAAAATAATTTTCGGATGTTATACCTATGTTGAATAAAGTAGAAAAAAAATTTATATGACGAAAATTGCTATAAGTGATAGCTTAAAAAATAATGAGAAAAAGATAAAAAAGAAAGAAAAATTTTGTAAGAAATTTGTAAAATTATGATCATACAACTCTAAAAAATACTAGAAAATAATATAAGAAAAGATAAGAAACTTTTGTGAGAATTCTTGACATTTTTTCTTGAGAACAAAAATTAAAAAAGTTTTCTGGTAAATAACACCTAATAATCTAATAAATAATAAGTTATTCTTCAAAAATTCAATTTTTGAATTTTATTCATTTTAAATTCCCTGTTTTTATTATATTTTATAATAAATTCAATTTTCAATTCACGAATTTCCGTTTTCACATGATCATTTTACACATTAATTCAATGGAATTTTTTTAATGAATCATCGTTCGTGGGAAACAAACATTGGTTTAAAATCTGAGTTTTGATTATGACAAAAACCCGACTCACTTATCAACTCATAGACTTTTAGGAACTTTTCAAAAATTCGAAAAAAATATCTTTCCCTGATTTTCATTAAAATGATGTTGGAAAATACAAAAATTTTTAAGATGAACGGATCAAGTGCATGTTTGAATAAACTTACATTATAATTACAACTTATTACTTTATACCACATGAATTTGATTCCTCCACCCTAAATGTCTTTTTGTCTATTTTTCAAAAGCATTATTTTAATTAAAATCAATGACAGATATTTTTTGAATTTTTGAGAAATTTTTAAAAATCCATGAGTGGATAAATGAGTCGGGTTTTTGGTAGGATATAGGTAAGTTGTCAGATGGTTTTAATTTTTAAACAGTCCGCTTTCCTATCAAAACCTCAATTTTAACCAAAATTTGCGTATTTTGTTGAATTTTGATAAAATTAAAATTCACTGGGTTCGCGAAATGAAATTTGTAATTTTATTGGCACTTTATTTAGCCAACTTTCGCGAAACTAATAAGTTAGTAGTATTATATTTACATCAGGGTGACCATCTCCAAACCATCAAAATGTGGCATTTGCTCATTTTTGGCATGAAAAATGTGGCAAAAATGTGGCATTTCTGACCAAAAATGTGGCAAAAAATGTGGCATTTTTAAATTTTGAACAAAAACCAAGAAAAAATATTCAAAAATATTTATTCCGCATTTTTTTTCACTTTTTCACCTTGTCAAACAATTTTGGTGGAAATAAAAAGATCTTTAAGAGTAGTCTTTGGCGGTGATGTACACTGTACAGTTCACTTTCTCTTAGGGGGAGGGGGCTGGCGGCGGTCCCGATAGGGGCCACCGGAGAAAATGTTGAGAATTTTTGGCCACTTTCATAAGAAAATTGACCGTTTTTTGAGGATAATTTTTAGAAAGAAATTTTATATAGATGGTGAGGGTGGCGGCAGTCCCGATAGGGGCCGACGGAGAAAATTTTGGAAATTCAGTCTCTTTTTCTTAAGAAAATTTAGAATTTTTTGGTTAAGAGCACTTTTTATGAGGAATTTTCAAAGTATTAATGGGTGCCGGTGGTCCCGATAGGGGCCGCCGGAAAATTTTTTTTGAAATTAGATCGTTTTCTTTTGAAAATTGATCATTTTTTGATCAAAATCGCAAATACTCAAAAATGTGGCAAAATGTGGCAAAGGTCAAAAATGTGGAAAAAATGTGGCAAGGTGGTCAAAAATGTGGCAAATGCCACATAAATATGGCTTTCTGGTCACCCTGATGTACATAGATAAAAATTCCGGCGATTTTTAATTTTAGAATGTTTTTAATTTTTTGACAATTTTAGACATTTTAGTCTTAATCTTAATGGATTTTTAGGCATTTTGTAATATTAACGCCGCTATCCATTTTTACACCTTTTAACCAAAACGACATAGCACCGAAATAAGAAAATTCTGAGACAAAAAGAATGATAGAAATCCTGGCTTAATGAGCTTCTTCAACCATTTTTTAAAAATTTTTACGCCAAAATATGCAAAACCTTTTTTGTGCTTCTCTTTATAGCGCTTTTTTGTAAATGGAATTTTTGCATTACTCATCACCCGTGGGAACATCCTCCGCTTCTCATCGAAAATGATTTTTCTTCCATTGTTTTTACAAATCTGTGAACAATCCGTTAAATAAAACCATTTGGGAACGCAGCATTACAATAAGGGATTACGATTCTTGATAGCTTAATTTTAGTGCATTTACTTTTCAAATTCAGCACTTTACAATATTAAAAAAAATTTCGATTTTCAAAAATGTCTTCCCCCCATATTTGCCTCCTCATCATTCTGCTGGTCTCCATGTTAATTGCTTTCGGACAAGCGAATCCAAAATGTCACTATGGGTGGAGGAGCAATATTGCTGGCCTTCCTGATAGGGATGAGCCCGAGATTGACAACATAAAATGCGAATATCTTCACCATTGCTACAGAATTTATTGCATATACCGTGAGTCGTTTTTATATTATTAATTTCTTTTTTTATTTTTCTTTTTTTGTGTTAAGATAGAAGCATGACATTCTGTACAACTTTGTTATACTTTTGACCAATAAAGCTCTAAAAGCTTTTAGAGTACATTTTAGATTTTGACATTTTTAAACGTCCCATACGTTATTTTTAAAAAAGCAATTGCACCGATAATCAGTTTTGATCTTTGGTGTTCATATTAAAATTGTTTTTTTTTTAATTCTTTTTAAGGCTAGATTGCTCTCCTTTTCTACAATCTAAAATCAGGGTAGAAAAATGAGAGAATTCCAAACCTTTTCTGACCGAATTTACAGTGTCTGTTAATGTTATCTCTCACTTTTCCTTCATTTCCTCGTTACGAAAAGATAATATAAAATAGAAGAGAAAATAATTCGCTTCGAAAGATCGAGGGTTCAAAGCAATTCAATCGGCGCCCAATTTTTATCGTAATACCCTCTGGGTGGCGACCAGGGCTGGACGCAATTGCGGATTGCGAGTTGCGGATTGCGGGAATTGCGGCCTTTTTTGGGTTGCGGATTGCGGTTTGCGAGTTCCGGATTTTTGCGAAAAATCCGCAATAAATCCGCAATTTTAAGCACCCCTAAGGACGACGTTTTTGGAGAAATTTTTAAAAATTTCTTTGAAAAAATGGGAAAAATTTTTTATTTTTTGAACCAAAAATGAAGAAAATTTGAAAGGAATGGACATGTATTTTTCAAAATTTTCGCCGGCTGCCCCTGTCGGGACCGCCGGTACTTTTATTTCATTATTTATTCTTCTGTGACTTATAAAGAAAATGGTTAATTTTTTTAGAGAAACATTTTCGGGAAAAAGCAAAATTTTATTTAAGCAACAAAACTGAGGATGAAACTCATCCGTTTAATTAATGAAGATAATTCCAAAAAAAATGGCCACTTTGGGAAATCGGTGCGAAAAATTCATTCTGCCCTGGGTTTAAGGCAATTTATTGCCAATTTTAATGCAAATTTTATAAAGAAAGTTCATTGAATGAGGGGTGCCGACGGTCCCGACAGGGGCCGCCAGAGAAAATTTCGCGTTTTTTAGACCATTTTCTTACGAAATTGGTCATTTTTTGCAGAATTTACCCTATATTGAGATGTGCCGGCGGCCCCGATAGGGGCCGCCGGAGAAATTTTTGAAAGTTTGGGCAAAATGAACAGGGGGACCCTTTTGAAATTTTTTTCGAGTTGGCATTTGGGGGGGGGGCTATAGCCCCTCCAGCCCTGGCTACGCCCTTGAGGGTAGGATTAGATGGTGCTATGTCGTTTTGCAAAAAAATATCAAAACCCAATATGTTCCCCAAAAAACTTTTTTGTTAGACTTGTTAGACCAAAACTTACAGCGACAAAGTTGTGCAGAATTTTATGCTCTATCGTATGGTATTTTTATTTTTTCGAAATTCGAACAAAAAGTTCGAATTTTTCGTGAAATACCCTATATTTCCATATTTTTGAAAATTTTCGGACTTTTTGTTCGAATTTCGAAAAAC
>LDKF01001639.1:35011-53260 GCA_001026735.1 Rotylenchulus reniformis
AAATACCTTAATAGCAACAAAGTGATATTCAGTCCCTAATTGGGTACATCAACACCACTATCTTCTTTATGTATCGCCTTCGAATTTTTTTTCGTACCTTAAGTTGCAGGCCTCCCCTCCCCCTCCGATGACCTATCTTTGCATTAATTCTTGCTATTTATTTCGTATTCGGAAAAAAATTTTTGTTGACTTTTTTCATTATCTTGTAAAAAATTCAATTCATTATGCCAATTTAAATTATCCTTATAAAAGGGATTGGCAACAATCAATTTTTTCGTTGAATCTAGAATATGAAGCGAATTCTTTATTCTAATTTATAATCTATCACTAAAAGCGAGAAAATGAAAGAAAATACCATAAAATTTAACGTGACATCTTTCGTATCAAAAATCTTATTCAAAAAAGTTAAATTTAATTGGTTTTATGCAGGTAGGTATTTCTGCTTTATCCAATGCAATTTTTTCATTCTTTAAATTATACAGAGCATTTATAAGCAAAAAATAAATAAATAAATATTTCTCGATTTATCGGTCTCTCGAGTATCTTTATCTGTTTATTGAATCTCGGAAAAATATTTGACTCTCGAATGGCACAATGGTATTTATTCATACATATCTTTCAGAAGAGGACAATAAGCAGGACATCAGCGTGTGGGGTTGCGCACCAAACCAAAATAAGGATGTTTGCAAAGAAAGGAGCATGGATTGGTTCAGAGAACGTCAAAAGTATCCATTTCCGAATTTTGCCGAACTGAAGTGCACCGATTGCACCATTGGAAAATTTGACGAATGGTATCCAGAGGAATATAGTCTGGAGCCTCCGGTGTTTCCGACAACTATCCCACCGTATGCTTACTTTCTGTTGAATAATGGTGCTAGGACGTTAAAAAAGTGCTAAATGGGCCAATCTGGTCGAAAAAAAACTTCTAAACCTTTTTCGAAACTCGGTCGAAATGTTCGAAATTTTCGCAAAAACCCCTATATTTGATATTTTCGAAAAATTTCGAAATTTTCGTTCGAATTTCCAAAAACTAAAAATACTTGAAGATAGAGCATAATATTCTGCACTGTAGCTTTCATTTTTTGTCTAGCATGCCCAAAAAAGATTTCGGCCAAGCCTTTGCATCTAGCTTTTTTAGACGTCCTAGCACCTTGTAAAATATAATAGATTTGTGAGTCATTTATCAAAATTACTAATAGAAACATAAACGAAAAATGTGGCGCTAGAACATCATTTAAGGCCTTTAATCACGTTAAAGGGTACCATTAAGATTAACTAAATATTTTCAAAATGCGAGAATAAACTAACAAACCAATAGAAATGTTGGGGCGGAAGCGCGCCAATTAAGTGATTCGAATTAGATGACAATAGATCCCGCGTGCTTTCCATTTTGCCCATTCCTTCCCTCTCCTATTCATTCCATTGTATTCCTATTTCGCCCTCAATTGCTATTCCCCAATTGACCGTTTATTGCGAAATAAATATTTATTTATAATTGTTTGGAACTTTATAATTGGTTAGCACCCAATTATCTATAAGGACCCAACATAATTGGCGACGCCCTGATCAACAGGAATTTAGGCGCAGAAAATCCCTGCACATCGGAAATCGGTAATTTTTTTTTTGAAATTCCCACTGACAGGAAAACCGGAACATTTGCTCACCGCTTCTACCAGTTCGTTTTCTACATCAAACATTCCTGGCAAATATCTAGGCGATATTTGTCAGAGTTAGCTGTTTCATCCAACAAATTCCTGACAAATATCTAGGCGATTTTTGTCAGAGGAAGCGGTCTGATAAGCAATCTAGGCGAGTCCTTATCAGTCTACACTCTACACATCGACCCGGCCTTCCTGCTCGCACCAACTTGTAGTTGGTTGTTGACTAGCTTGTAGCTAGCTCGAGCGTTTTTCATCAGCTTTGCACAAGCTTGTAGCGCGTGCATAGCTCCTCCATTTTCACATCCGCTGAGCAGCTCAAGCAGTCCAACCATCACCGAAAATGTCACAGCCCGAGGTCACAATGAAGGACCTGATGGCGATGATGGCGCAGTTAATCAAGCAGCAAGGTCAAGCCGCAGCACAAACCTCCGCTGCTGCCGTCGGTCATCCACAGGTTCCGCTGGTCCCTCCGCTGCCAGACATCCTTCCGTTCGAATCTATATCAGCGAATGGCCGTATCAAAAGCCGTATCAGCGAATGGATCGATCGATTCCAATTCGCCATTAATTGTGCAGCGCCGAACTTGTCCAGTGACCTAAAAGTAAAGGCGCTGATGAATAAGCTTTCGGAAACAGCGTTCAGTGAGTACACCAGGTTCTGCTTGCCTAAAAAGGTAACGCAATTTTCCTTCGTTGAAACAGTCACCAACCTGGGAAAGCTGTTCGCTCGTCCGCAATCCATCTTCGTCGATCGCTATGAATGCTTGAGAGCGAGCAGAGGACCACCAAGATTTCCGACAATTCGTGAACAGGCACAAAAAGTTGCTGAGATTTTCAGTTTTCGCAGCTAAAGGAGCAGCAATTCAACTGCTTGATGCTGCTAACTGCCCTCAAGTCGCCAAGAGACGCGGCATTGCGGCAGCGAATCCTCACAAAGCTCACCCAAGATGGGGATAGAGTCAAGTATGACGAAGTCATTGAGGATTGCATCAATTTCATGACCACCATGTCTGAAGCTAGATTGGTTGAGTCTCTGCCTTCCACCTCAAAAAGTGTGAATGCTTTCAGGAAGGGAAAGAGCAATCATGACAGTTGCAGCAGTACGCAGTCCGATGATCAAAAGAGCCAATCCCATGCATCCTCGCGACCTTGCTGGAGATGCGGAAGAGGCCATTTTGCAAATGAGTGCGGCCACCGAAACACTTTGTCGGAGGTGCAACCAGAAGGGCCACCTGCAATCCCAGTGCGAGAAGGTCCAGGAGTGGAAAAGGAATCACTCGAAGGGACATGAGGAAGAGCCAAAGAATCTGGGACTTGTGCGAGTCACGGCCACAGCATTGAAACAAGGCAATACATCAGCACTTCTTCGGATTGAAGTGCAACTGAACAAGAAACCAGTCCAGTTTGTGCTCGACTGCGGGGCCGAAGTGAATGTGATCGATGAGACAACATTTGAGTCTATCGGATCCCCGGCCACCAAGAAATGCAGCGAGCAGGCAAAAATGTACGATGGATCCCAGCATGCCTTCATCAGAAAAGGCATTGGCACGTTCGAATTTGACGGAAATTCGACTGAACAAGAGTTCTACGTGGCCAAGCGAGGATCATTGAACCTGCTGAGCGTGCAAACAATGGACGCATTTGGACTTATTGGACATATTAAAGACAGGCTTCAAGTCAAGAACAGCCGAGGGATTATCAAGGCCAAGGCTATGGAACCCAAAGAAAAAGGAAGGACACCGGAAAATTCATCGGTCATAGCATCTCTGCGAGCGCTAGTGAAGTCAGCGTCTCATTCTTGGCCGAAAGCGACAGGCCCATGGCAGAGAATTCACGTGGATTTCATCGGCCCCTTCTCTGAGAAGAATTTTTTCATCATCGTGGACGCTTTTTCGAAGTACCCCGAGGTCTTTGAAATGCGCAACAAATCATCATCGGCTACCATCGAGAAACTGCGCCACATTTTCACCCGACATGGCATTCCAGAAGCCCTCGTCACGGACAATGGAACTCAGTTTGCCAGCAAGGAATTCGCTCGTTTCAGCGCAGCAAATGGCATCGACCACGTCGTTACCACCCCGAATAGTCCCATTTCAAATGGGCAGGCGGAAAGTTTTGTCGATACCCTCAAACGGGCTTTCAGGAAATTAAAAGGGGAGGGGACAGCTGACCAGAGAGTCATCGAAACTTTCTTGGCGACGTACCGGACGATGCCGAACGATGCTCTGTCAATGGACTGTGTCCAGCGGAAGCATTCATGGGTCGCCGGCCGCGTACAACACCGGGTCTGCTGATGCCACCACCACCCATTCCGACCGAGCGAGACAAGCAGATTGAACGGCAGTTCAACCGGAGGATTGGAACGAATCTGCGTGTCTTCCAGATCGACGAAAAAGTTTTCGCCCGCCACCGTCTCGCGCAGAACTGGAGAGCCGGATGGATCACCAAATGCACTGGTGTCATCTACGATGTGATCATTCCAGACGGGTACCACGCAAAAAAAGGTACCACGCAAACCAACTGCGGAGTCGCCACATTGATGACAAGGACGAGCCGCTGGCCATCCTGAACGAGGCGTTCAACTTGCCGGTACCACTATTTGCGGAAGTGGACGTGCCGTCATCGGAGAATCAGTTGAAACGGAATTGTCGAATGCGGCTGAAGTTCGACCCCGCAGTCCCGTCCGCCGGAGTTACCCCGAATGATTCTTCGGAACCTTTTAGGAAGAAACATAAGGACATGGACGACACCGAGGACATCGTCGCTTCTTAAAAGGGGAGGTGTTCGGGCGGAAGCGCGCCAATTAAGTGATTCGAATTAGATGACAATAGATCCCGCGTGCTTTCCATTTTGCCCATTCCTTCCCTCTCCTATTCATTCCATTGTATTCCTATTTCGCCCTCAATTGCTATTCCCCAATTGACCGTTTATTGCGAAATAAATATTTATTTATAATTGTTTGGAACTTTATAATTGGTTAGCACCCAATTATCTATAAGGACCCAACAAGAAAGATAAATCAAATCAAAAAAAAATTCTGCATAATTTTTTATATTAAAGTACTAGCACCAAAATATCAATTAGTAAATTATTTCCTTAAATTGCTAAGAGCGGTGCTAAGTCTTAGGTTTAAAAAGTATCAAAATGGGCATTCGATGCTGAGTTGTTAAAAAAGATGGCCAATGCGACCAATTTGGCCGAAAACTTTTTTTAAGCTGAAATATAAAAAGCCATTGTTCAGAATTTTATGCCCTGTTTAATGTATTATTAATTTTTCGAAATTCGACCATAAACTTTGAAATTTTGGTGAAAAACTCTATCTTTCGATATTTTTGAAAAATTTCGAACTATTCAAATCTTTTTGAAGCTTTAAATACATCATTTTCAGACTATCAAACAAAAGTTATACTTTTAGGAAAATGACCACCGATGAGTTGCCATTCTTCAGGTAAAGAAGATATCTAAGCCTAAGTAAAAAATGATAAAATCATATATCTGATGAGATTAAAAAAATCTGACATCGGAATCAGGAAAAGCGCATGGGAAAACAAAAAAAAAACAGGAGGGTAAAATGAAAAAGTACCTCAAAATTTTTTGAGGGTATAAATTGTGGGTTTTAAAAAAAAATTTCTCCTGTTTTTTTTTATTTTTTGTTATTCGCCAAAATTTCGATCTGATCGATTTCGAAAAATTAAAAATACTATTAAAGAGAGAATAAATTCTGCACAATGCTTTTTTAAACTTTCCACCTAGCCAGCTAACAAGGGAACATTCCCTACTGCTAGTCGGAATTTGCATTTTCTATCCTTGCCATTTTATAGAGCATCCACGCAAACCGTGTAAAATTTTAATATTAAATTCCCTCGGCCACAAGAACATAAATTAATTAATTTTGAAAATAAAAATATAAATAAACAGTCGTTCATTCATCCCCCAATCGGAATGGCATCAATCGTACCATCAATAATTTCTGCTAAGCGATGCGCCATAAAACGATTGAGAATTATCAAATATTAAAAAAATAATGAATAAGAACTAACAAATAATATTTTTAAGATTTATTATAAAATGAACGATGGATGTCACACCAGTGTGTGTGGATGACGGTGTGGATGAACGACCGTTTATCGAAAATTTAAAAATAAATAACTTTCTTTCCTAGCTCCGAGGGAATTTAATAACAAACTTTTACACGGTTTGCGTGGATGCACTATAAAATGGCACGGATAGAATATGCAAATTCCGACTAGCAGTAGGGAATGTTCCCTTGTAAGAAAAAAAGTTTTCGACCAGAATGGCCACATTGGCTACTTTAGGGTCTTCCGCAAAAGTATCAGAATGGCTTTTGGGTGCAAAATTAATGTTAGGAACCTCATTTTATAATTTTTCAAAAGATAAAAAAGAAAAAAATTAAATTTATTTTCTAGAATGAATTAAAAACTAGCTTTATTTGGTCATAGTAAGCTTTGAATTTTAGTCTTGATTAATATTCTTAATTAATTTTTAGTAAATTAGCTTAATAAAGGTGGATTATAACATGAAAAACTCGACAAAATAAAATTAGCTATGAGAAAGAAGTAAGGAGGCAAACAAAAATATGTTTGCTTTATTTTTTTACTTAATTATTTTAACACTAATTTTGCACACAAAATCCATGTTGGTCCTTTTTGCTTACAATTAGGACCAATTTTGATACTTTGCCTACTGACCTGGCACCGCTAAGGACTACAACCTTCAACGCCAGCAGGTCAACTACCACGTTTGGGCCGGCCCCGGAACCTCAGGACGCTGAAGATGGCACTTCTGCCAGGTGCGCTCCAATTATGGGTGTTTTGCTGCCGGCTATGGCCATCGGTATGGTTGTATTGTTTATGGGTTGTATATAGTAAAGAGTAGATTGGTATGTTCGAATGTAAAAATTGTCAGATAAAAGAAAGGGCTTCACTCCAGTTTAAGGGTTCCAATGATTTTTTAGGAGTTTAATCCAGTTTTTAGGGGTAGAATCAATATTTTTAAGGGTCCAATCAGACCTTAGGGAACAAAAGAACTTTTGATAAAGAGATTAATTTTTGTTGCATAAAACCACGTTATGCTAAAAGTACAAAAGGCAGTTATATTCAGAAAAAAATATATTTTTCGAATTCTTCTGAAATCAAATTCGATGTTTTCTATCTTTTGGAAAAATAAATTTTTATTCATTGGAACCAAAAAAAAACAAGAAATTAAAATCCAAGAAAATCAGGAAGTTCAGTCGAAGGTTTTTCATCCGGTGTCCATAAGTCCAAAGGAAAACAATATGAAGCGAATAGTTTTCTCTTCTATGTTATATTGTCTTTTCGCGGTGAGGAAAGAAAGGAAAAGTGAGAGACAACATTAGCAGACACTATAAAGCCGGTCAGAGAAGGTTCCTATGGACATAAAAATTCCTCGATCTGTAACCCCATAAGGATTGGACCCCTAAAAGTTCTTTGGAATCCTAAAGATATGAACGGACCCTTAAAAATCAATGGGATTCAAATCTTCCAAAATGCGGTGAGATAAACCGATAAAAATAAAGGGGAGGGAGTAATGTCTAATGATATTCAAAGATTAAAATAAAAATCAACTAATAACTAAACAATCTGATATATATATATTTAAGACCACTACCCTTAAGATTTTTTAAAAAAAGTGATCCAACAAAAATATTGACCAAAAGTAAATGGAATAAAATATGGTGAATTCGCATAATAGTCGAATAAAAAATAATAAATAATAGTAAAATTAAAATGTAAGTTTTAGTATTTTTGTGGTTTCCGAAGGGATTAACCGGATAACAAAATAGAATTCGATTCCACTTGTCAAATTCAATACGATTTGTTATCCTATTATTTTTATACCTTTATTTGTTATCGTGTTAGGCCGTCGAAAGGCATAAAATTATTACCAAAAATTTCATTTTCTATTAATTTTATCATCTTACAAGTTAGTCCGCAAATGTTCGGATCGCAAATACCATATTCTCTCTAATAAAGGGAATCCCTTCTTTTATTTCAGGTTCCTTCAGGGAGTCCTTTCTACATATTAGAGAGGCCTCTTCAATTAGAGGAGATCTCCTATTAGAGAGAATACGGTATTTGCGCATTTAATAATGTGTGTTTAGTTACGATCTTGATGGGCCACCTTGAAGGAATCCAACACATCTGAACAACTTTGGAAGACAAATAAGAAGTGATCAAAATGAAGTTGAACGGAAAACGGAAATTTCTTTAAAAAATTTCCTTCAAACTATAATCGTAGTGACAAACCACAGAATTTCTAAACGAAAAGATCAAATTATATTGGTCTTGAAATTCAAAAGTATTTCCTTCGAAAAATATTATTTTGAAAGAATAGAGATAAAAAAAGAAGTTTTGCGCATAGAACTTTTTTTATTGGAAAGAATTTCATCGAATTTTTTATGAAAAGCATTTTGAAATTGAGCCAAACGATTTTTTGAATGTAAAATTCTTGTTCCACTCAACTCTATTGATCGATAAATTTATCCTTTTAACAAATTTATTATTTAATCCAACCTTTATTCCCTATTAAATCTCTATTGTTTATTCATTTTATGTCCTTTACACCCACCAATTATGCCGATTATCCATTTTATATCCATTTTTTCCTAATTCCTATCCCCATCCTTCTATCATATCCTATTCTACTATCCTTATTCCCTTTGTATCTTTATTGCATATGAAATTTGAGATAAAATTGATGGATTTTTTAAATTTCCTATTTTCATATTCCTCTTTTATATTACTTCTCTCAACCCAGAGGTCGTTGCATAAAAAATCTACGTTTTTGAATTAACTCGAGCGTAAATTTAAAAAAATGATTCAAAAAGGCTAAAAACTTGGGAAACCTATCTCCTCAAAATTTTTGTTTTTTGGACCATTATTAATGAATTTCTCGAGAAAAAATTCCTAAAGTACCCTAGGTCAATAATGGTCGAATTGGTTATCGGGTTTAAAGCCAATTTTTTGTTAGGAAATTGGGTTTTATAGACTCATATTGTAGCCCATTGGAAGTTGCATCGAATGCAAAAATCTCCCGATCATTTTTTATTATGATTTTTCAAATTCTCGGCAATAACTGGCCATTTTAATAGAAGGCGAGGGTTGAAAAATATAAGAACTAGGTTACATGTATATTATGTAGAGAAATTCGATACTTGGAATTATAGAATTATTATTTTTAAATTTGCATAATAATATATAAAATCCATGTTCTTTGCCCCTTTTCTTTTGCACAACAATCGTTTTTCGAATTTTTGGCCTTTTAAAACTATTCTTTTTTCAAATATTATTAGGTTATCTCGTCCCGAAATTCAATTTGTTTTTTTTGGAAATTTCTAAATAGGTATAATCGTCAGAAATTAATAATCATGGACTATTATTTTTGTGAATCTTTGCGAGATTCTTAAATTATCTCATATCGGGATCGATATCGAACCCAAAGTGTCGTTATTTAAACTTATGTCAATAATCCGTTTATTGTTATTACATGCTTAGTAGATACTTTTTAATTTTTTGTGTAGACCAACCGACAAATGAAAAAATTGGGAACCATCAATTATAATATTTTGTATTTTTTGAATATGTAAATTTACCTTTAAATTGTAGAAAAAAGATTCCAAACAAGAAAGCTATTTTATGTAAAAATAATTTTAAAGAAATAGTTGAGAATCAAGTGAACTAAATTATTTTTAGAATTTATTAATAATAATACCTTATAAAAAAGTGCAATAATCCATTAATTTAAGGTCTTTGCTAGCATAGTGATCATTGCGCTGGGCTATAGCTTCTTCCGGCCGATCAGCAATTGGGGCCTGTCGCCGAGGTATGGGATCGGCGACTTTTTCGTGAGATCAATTCCCATCCATGCTGTGTGGGCGTTTTCTCTATCCATAAGATCGGGGAGTTTTCAATGCCCCTTCCCCCACCTGTAATTTCTGTCACTTTGGGGGTGCCCTCACATTTTCCGTTCTTTCACAATATTTTTGTCCTCATTTAATTAAGTCCTTGCACTCTTTCCGGCCCATTCGCCCCCAAAAAGCCAATTATGTTCCCTTCGCCATTTCATCCTTTGGTCTCTCTCTCTCTCGCAATGCTTTTGCAACATTTCATAATGTTTTCGTCCTTGAGCCAGATTAATCATCCATCCCGTTCCAGTCCGTACCGTTTCATAATATTTTGGCCGATCCATTTCTTAATTGTTTTTCTGCCCTCTTCCCACCACTATATAAACCCCTCGGGGATCATCTCTCTAGTCTTTTTGCTTCACTAATCATTTGCTTCAACATTGATGCCATCTAAGTCCATTCCCCATTTCCGCGCATTTTTTGCTTCATAAACATATTTTGATTCCTGTGTCCATTTGGGTTGGGCCAGCCAGCAAATGACCCGAAAGGGAAATTGGCAATTGGGTTGGGCTCTTCATCGCGACTCGATAGTCGCCCCCTCCCTTTTTGTCCTCATCATCCATCCCCTTTCGCTCCCTTCTCCTTCCTCGGCAACATTCGTCGGTTGCCTCCCCATCCATTCCAAATCCCCAAAGACTTCTCCTTTGGTCTTTTTGTGTTCGACGCCACACTCAGTGGCGACGACAGGGCCAAAAATTACTGACGACGACAACGACGGCAAATTGCCGCCAATGGCATCTAAGGCGACGGAAGAGAATTTTAACGGAATTAGATGAACATTTCAATTGTTTTATTTTTTGTATAATCTGATGAGTTCTAAATTGAAAATTATCACTTCCACATGATCATTTTTTGAATAAAATTTTCGAGTTATCAAAATGGGTTGGAAATAAGGAATGAATCGTAGAAATAGGGAGCACATCTAAAATATCTCTGTGATATCATTGTGTTTTTTGTCGCTTTCTCGGTGGAGGATCCGAAGAGTAGAAGTCATCCGTGGGATACGCAGAATCGTCAGAGTCATCATCATCTTCGCCATCCGACGAGTCGTCCATGCCCGGGCCAGAATCGTCCGAGTTAACCGACGCTTCCGAGTGACGCGAGTCGTCGGGATCGGTTGTGCCAAAGAAGCTTTCCACATTCTTTTGGAACGAACGCCGTGCCTTGGCCAAAGTGTAATCCGTGCTCGGATCTGCGCCAAACCGGATCCGACCACCGCCATCCACAAGCTGGAAGGCCAGCTCGCGGACGATGGCCTCCACGGTGTAGTCAGGGCGCCAGCCCGATTTGGTCAGCAACTCCATGCAAATGGCACCATTCTTCTCCACATGCCCTGAATTATTGTTCATCATGATTGGACCAATAGCAGGTACTTTTTCACTTTAGTCACCCCTTCTTCGAATATTTTTAAAATCATTTTTAAATTTTGTTATAGGGAATTTTCGAGGGTGCTAGACATTATAGCATTGATCGAAATTCTAAACATAGACCAAAAGTAAAAAATGCAAAATTTTGGAGCATCCAAAACTATCCTTCGTGGTCGATTATGGTGAATTTTTTTTGACTTTTTGTTTAAAAAGGTTTGGAATTTCGAACCTTTAGGTATGCTAAAGGTAAATGAACTTAATTCCCCCCCCTCGGAATTTAATTTAACAAAAAAATATTTTTTAGATTGCTATTCAAAGCATTTGCCATTGAATTTTTTGCTTCAAAAAATGAATGTTTTGGCTATTGAAATTTTGGCCTAATGATAATAATGATTTAGGCTTTCCGATTCGAATTTTGCATAATTTCACAAATCATGATTTTAATCAAATGTCGAATATTATAGGATTTGAAAAATTGAAAAGCCAAAAGATCGGACATATTTTCCCATATATTTCCGAAGTTTTGTCCTAGCTTGGTCCTTAAAATGTTCGGGAACAAATGATTCCCATAAGTTATTCATCTTACCATCAGAGATCACCGGCGACACGAGACGTACAAAAGGTGGTTCCGTGCTCAAATTTTTAAAAATTTCTTGATGAATAGAAATTAATAGGATTTAGGTCGTAAAAATCAAATAATTCGCAAAAAAAAAAATTTATTTAGAATTTTCTGAGTTTTATCCCATTTTTCGTGGCTTTCATAATTTATTGTTTATTTTATTTTTTCAACAAAATGTAGTAGATAAATGAAACTTGGGTATAAAATCCAAAAATATAATCAAAACAAAATATAAATATTGCAACAAAACTATATGAATTTGAGTGCAATTTATTATTAAAAAATACCTATTTAAAATTTTACAATTTCCTATTTCATAAACATTTCCCTTCCTAATGTTATCTTTAGGATTTTTTTCTCAAAAAATGAATTCTTACCGCTACTTTCAACTTTACATTCCATTCAAAGATGTTAGAGTTTCTCAGCTCAACGGTGAATTGTTCTAAAAGGACATAAATAGGAATAATAAATAAATATTTTTTGATGCATTTTTTATTTTATTTTTAATAGTTCTATAGGGTGATATGCAGTGTTGTCCTGATCCACCAAATTATAATCTGATCCAAGATCTGATCCTGATCTGATCTGATCCTAGGCTCTGGATCAGATCAGGATCAGATCATTTTTGAAATCCCAGGATCAGATCAGATCAAAATTAAGAAAAAAGATCATTTTTGAAATCCCAGGATCAGATCAGATCACGTCCGGATCACTTTTTTTCGAGTGATCCGAAAATGATCCAATTTTTCAAAATTTTCGCCAAAAATTGGAATTTTTCTAAAAATTAAGAAAATTTTTCAAAAAAATCGGAATTTTTTCCCTCAACACAATGAATTTCACAAAAATAGTTTTTTCCTTTCCTTACACATATAAATCTCATTTATCCCAGCTTTTTAGTGTTGTAATTATCGAATCCTTGAATATTGAAAATTATTTAATTATAATTATTTCTGGAGGTTTTCCTCCTCTAAGCCGAAATTTTGAAAAAATTTAAATGATGAAAAAAGGAAATTAAGAATTAAAATTGAAAATTTTGATGAAATATGTGCAAATATCCTTTTAAAAAGTTAAAGTCCTTAAAAATTTGTCCGATGGACCCATGGACCTCAGCAGGCTTAATTTATTTCCCAAATCTTCTTATTCTTATTAGTGATAGCATTCCAAATGCAAAATTCGCAATATAAAACCCTTTATCAAGCAACATTTAAACAATTGTCTTTTTTCGTGAAAAAAATATTGCTCATATTTTTAAAAAGTCATCAAAACGCAATTTAAAAAAATCGAATTTTCCTACTCAATTGTCAGTTTTTTCAAAATTCATAGGCCTGAATTTTTATAAATTTCTCAGGACAATAGACCTTGGATAAAAGTCTCTGCCATTTTCAAAAACATCAAGGCCACCCACGGATTGTTTAAAATTTTCTCAGGCCTATAGTTAATAATTTCTCAAGTCTTGGGTTATTTAAAATTTTCACAGACCAAATATCTTAAATTTCAGGTCCTAGGATTAATGTAAAATTTTTAAAAGTCCTTATTTTTATTTTATTGATGATTTTTGGTCAATATTTTTTATGAAATTGCAAAAATAAATTAATTTTGGATCATTTTTTGGTGATCCGGAATGATCTGATCTGATCTGATCCAGATCATGATCCGACGTGATCTGATCCTGATCCCGGAGGTCGGATCAGATCAGATCAGATCATTTTTGATGATCCAGACCCCTGGATCAGGATTAGATCAGATCATTTTCGAAAAAGGTGGATCAGGGACAACACTGGTGATATGTCATAACAAAAATATATCAAAATGGGTGTTGCAAAAAATAATATCAAAACCAAAAATGGACGATACAAAAAATAAAAAATAATAGCAAAACTTATAATAAGACTAAACGATGACAAAATTACTAATGAGCTAAAAACGTGACAAAATTTTTTTAAATTATCTAATCTCTCCAAGGGCATTTTCCACTTCATTCTTAATTTTAAAACTTATATCTGCTTTGTCCATTATTGAATTTTTGGATTAAATTTTTATTTTAATTGCTTTTTCCTTATATTAAAATTTATTACTATTTTAATTACAAATTTTTATACCTTGTTTTGGTCAGCAAATTAATTTTTATATTATTTTAAATTAATTTTAGTATATTTTGCTATTTTTAGTCGTTCCGTTCTTAGTTATTTAGTCATCGCTAGTCTTTTAATGAGCTTTGATTTTTTTAACGCCCATTTTGATATTTTTTTATAACGACCAGGAATCCGGAATTTTTTTCTGAAAACTGGAATTTTTGATAAATTTTTTTCCTAGAATAATAGAGGAGGAATTGGAATTTGGTAATTGATCCCATTATCAATAGACACCTATTACAATTAGCACCATAATGCAATTCTCGAACTCTCATTCATTTCCGAAGAATGGAACTGGTATATGAATAGATTCGGAACTTGGATGTCTTTAGGGAGGGTTCGGAAAAATTTTTTTTTGAAAAATCTACATCAAAACCACCTTCTTGTTTGCTTTTCTCTATCCGTCTTAATTCCTTTTACAACCTTCTGCTGGTGCTCATCCATGAGCTTAGTAACTCGGCTTCCCTGTTAGTTGCCGAAGCCGAACTCGATTCATCCTGCTGCTGCGGCTACTTTAAGTGATGGTTTTTTGACTGTTGATATTTTGAATTTCCTATGAGACTTTTTGAAATTTCAAAAAAAAATAAATAAAAATTTTAGCTTCAAAAAAAACAAAAGATAATTCTGCATATTTTGCCTTAATTATATTATCCTAAGTGCATACCGACTTTTGCAGACAATTCGTCATTTGTGGATCAAAACTCTGTTCAAAAGAAACATATAAAAACGGGTTTGATGACAAAAAATAAAGCAAAAATCTACTAATAATAAGAGCCTACACTCATTCTAATTAGATACCCGGTATCGAGTTGGTTTGGTATCGAGTTGGCTGATCCCCCATTTTCTCCCTCTTTTTTTTCTCAAAATTTACCTACTCTACCATGACTTTCCCGGGGTCGGAGCTTTCCAAAAAAAATTTCGCTCCGAATCCGGGCTCCGGCTCCGAAAAAAAATTTGCTCCGACTCCGACTCCGAGCTCCGGCCTTTCCTACCATTTGACTCAGGCTCCGACTCCGGAGTCGGAGCTTAATTTATATAGGCCTCTGATATTCAATCTCTATTAATACTATTAATAGAGATTGGAATCTTTTCCTTAAGAAAATTGGTCATTTTTAAGACATTTTTGAAAAAAATCCTCTGTTGAGGGTGCCGGCGGTCCCGATAGGGGCCGCCGCCCTTTTCCTTAAGAAAATTGGTCATTTTTTTGAATAAAATTGCCTAAAATTCAAAAAAAGGATAAAAGGACAACCTTGATCTGAAAAAAGACAAATCTTTAAAAAAAGGACATTTCAATTTTTAAAGAATGGTACCCCCCAAAAAAGGACAAATCTTTAAAAAAAGGACAGTTTTTTTCTTCTCTAGCCCTTGGATTTTCTCAGATTTACATAAAGTTGCAAAGCATTTGTCTCCAAAAAAGGAATTCATCATACTCCGCGAAAATAATATTCTTAATCCTGCGAACAATTTCCTTCTGTCGGTTTTCTCATTTTTGAACTGATTTTTTCAAATTTTCTGGGCATGCTACACATATTCATTCCATTAAAAAAACACAAGTACATTTATGCGCCATTTTCTTACCTCAATATGCAAGTTGAATTCTCATAACCACAGCAAAGGACGATTGTATGGTATGTGAAAATCGGAACCAAAATGTATTCCCGAAAATCGGCACGCCACAAGAGACTCTGAAAAAATAATTTTATCGTAGGTTATCGTTAGTTACACACAAAAAAAACAGAGTTGCGTGCTTGGAAAATGCCATCTTTCTGCTTGTTAGAGTGTTTCGTAAAGCCACAATTTCCTAATAATAATAAACCAATGTTCATATTTTGTACATTCATTATCAGTAAAATAAATCGCAATAGTTCGCTCAAGTAAAATGAAAATTTAAACTTGTATTAGATATAATTTTTTATTACCAAATTGCTAAAACATATTTGTTTTGATTTTATAATTTCTTTTAGAAAGAAGGGCCGGTAATAATTTTTTATTCTCCTTATATTTATAAGTTGTAGTCGATTTTTAATTCAGCCGATTTTGAATCGGCGAGCTAGACATTTTCAACTATGGATGGACACAAATGGTTTGAAACTAAAGACCAATATCCAAAACCGTGTGGGCTTTTCCCCAAAATCGGCAAAATCTTAATTTTTTTATTACCTATATAACAAAAATAAATAAAAATAATGGAAAAAATGTATGTAAATAGTAAATACAGAAATGCTAACTAGGTCGTTAATTAAAAAAGTGTTAAATGATCAAATCTCTCCCAACATTTTTCTAAAGTGTGTTAGGCAAAACTAGGGTGACCCGGATCAGTTAACTGATCCGAAAAACTGAGTTTCTAGCCAAAAAAAACTGAAGTCGAAAACCGGGATCTCAAAAACCGGCCAACCCGAAAACCGAGGTTACCGGTTTTAAACTAGTCTAGATCAATCCTAGGCAAAACTATAAAGGAAAAGATGTAAAAAATATTATTCTTACTGAAATTTCAGTGCCAATTTTGTTGAAAAGAAATTAGAAAAATTATAAAGCCATTATTTAATGCATAAAATTCAACAAATCTTTGCCTTTAATAAGCTTCGGAAAAAATTGGGACAAATTTTATCACTTGGCACTTTTAAGTTTTTTTTGCAATTTTTTATGCTAATAACATTTTTAAAAAGAAATTTTCGTCACAAAATAAGAAAATTAAAATTTTGCCGATTTTGGGAAAATGCCCTTCAACAACTTCAAAAAAACAAACATAGGTATGGTAGATTCATATAGGCATATAGCCATGATCGCCCAAATGGTGCTATGGCGTTTTAAAAAAAGTGCCAAACCCAGTTTGTTCTCCAAAATCTTTTTTTTTGTAAGACTTGTTAGACCAATACTTCTAGCGACAAAATTGTGCAGAATTTTATGCTCTATCTTCTAATTTTGTTTTTCGAAATTCGAACTAAAAGTTCGATGTTTTTTGAAAATATCGACAAATATTGTATTTCACGAAAATTTCGAAATTTTTGTTCGAATTTCGAAAAATAAAAATACCAGAAGATAGAGCATAAAATTCTGTACAATTTTGTCATTGGAAGTTTTGGTCTAACAAGTCTTACAAAAAAACTTTTGGACGACATACTGGGTCTGGCACTTTTTTAAAACGACCCAGCACTGTCCAAATAACCTGCCCAAATTCCACTTTTAATGAAAATTGATGGTGAGAGCTGAGGGTTAAGGAAAAACGGTAAAAAGATATTTTATTGGCATATGTATGTCTACTAAATATCCAGCAGAAAAACAGCCCCCTCACTAAAGGAGTTCAGGGTATTAGAATTTTTTCGTTTCCCAAAAAACCAATTTTCAACCCCTATGATCTTCATTGAAGCCAATTTGTTTTATTGTTTTTTTGATCAACTAGGCCATATGAGTTTGCATGAATTTTTTGGATTTTTCTTTTATTTAAAAGAGGTTTTACAGAGTGGAATTATTTTGTTGGACACCATCCAGAATCTATTTTTTGTATGATTTTTGTGTTTCTTTTTTTGAATACATTTTTATTTCCATCTATGATACGATCTCTGATACCGTTTCGAATTTGTCCATAAGATGGTATTGGTTTCCATACGATTCGGGAAGAACACTCTTGATCCCTATGATTAATTATTTTTATTAAAATAACAAAAATATGATTTATTAATTGAATGCCATTTTCCCCTGGAGGGATGAAAAGTGTACTTTTTTTTTCTGTTATACACTGCACCCTGTTGGCGGTATTCCCCCATTTCTGGGGTTGCCGGTCGGGCCGTGCTAACAACCACAAGGGTTGTTCAACCACATTGGTAGCTGTGGTGTGTACAGATGGTCGTACATGTAGTCTTTCACCATTTGCTCTGAATCACCGCTCGGCTAATGGCTACTCGGTGAAGGGATATGCTCCCCACGGGCTTGAGTATATGACTGACACAGCGGTGGGATTCGAACCCACGTCCCGGGATTTAGCGGTCCCGTGTGATAGACCACTACACCACGCTACCACATGTACGACCCATCTGTACACACCACAGTTACAATGCCGTTTAATATTAAACTTTTTTAATTTAAAAATTTTTTCAAGAAGAACATCAATTAGATTATTAATTACCTTTTTACATTACATGATGGTGGAATATGTGCATTGCATTCTGATCCTGCTCGCTCTCTATGAGTGTGTGACAGTGCCCGTCTATGTGTGCACCCTCAAGGTGCTCATTCTGAACAACAAATTCCATTCGCCATTTTTCAGATTCATCACGGTGATTGGGGTTTTGGTGAGTTTTGCTCATGTTATGACTAGGGCTACACATTTTATGTAAGAAAAAAAAAATCCAAAATATGTACATAAATATGTATGAAATTTTCCCGAACTATGTATGAAATATGTACAAAAAATCTAAAATATGTAGCAAATATGTAAGTAAATTTTTCATTTTAACAAAAAAAAACAACAAAAAGTTCAACAATTATAATTACAATGGCAAACAAGATACATTTCCAAATTTTCCGGC
>LDKF01001639.1:53268-63352 GCA_001026735.1 Rotylenchulus reniformis
GGAGCTGAAACTCTTGTCTTAGGACTCTGGCTTACTAATGTCCGGGACATTTGGCCATTTCTGGAGGGTTGGTGGAACTTTTCTCTATATTTAATGATTTTGGAGTTCCAAATTTTAAATTTAGGTTGTTGAAAATTTGAAAATTTCTTAAGAAAAATTGATGATTTTTTAAAAAAATTTCTGGAATATGGGAAATGTGTAGCAAAATATGTAGAAAAGCTCAAAATATGTATAAAAACCCGAAAATAGCCAAATATGTAAAAATTTGTAAATAAAAGTCCATTCTAATAGTTTCAAATCGAACCGGGATTGATTTTTTCATGCTGATGCCAGGAAAAAAATATGTAAATACATAAAATGTGTAGCCCTAGTTATGACTAATCTTTAGAGGGGTATCCTTTCTTATATAGGTATATAGATATACTAGAAATTTATTTTTAATGCAAAAAATAGAAAATTGGAGAACGATACCGTAAGTGCCTAAGTCTAATAAAACTCCCAAAAAACCCTCTCAGATGAGCACCTCTCTCCCGCCCCCTCAGACTCCCTCTCCAAAAATCCAGCTGGGGATTTTTCCAAAAATCCAGCTCATTAGAATTTTTCATTTTTATATATTTTCATTGTGGAAATAAAAGAATATTTTTTAATTCACAATAGTTTTTCTCGCTCGGATATAGATAAGACCCTTTCGTCGAATTTTATTTTATTTTTTTGAATATGTTCTTATTAGTGTATTTGATCCAAAAAAGAAAAAAAAATATCTTTTTTGGATAGCACCCATTGTGATATTTTTTGAGCAATGACCCAGCACCCTCCAAACTTAACTTTAGGATCTTTGCCATTTTGCACTGGAGTTTTGCTTCTACCGCCTCTCCCTGTTTTACCCTTTCATCGAATGGTTTTCGTCCTTTCCGGCTTCCCGATGGATTGGCTGGGTCATTTTTGGCATTTTCTTCTTCACCTACCAACAATTTCTTCTCCATCTGACAATCTCCTTGAACCGTCTGAGCGCAATTTTTATGCCGCTGAAACATCAAAAAGTAAATAAATTTTTATTTTTTATGGTTGACTAATAACACTGACGATGCTGGGACGTTAAAAAAACCGCCACGAGCTATAGTCTGGCCTAAAACTTTTTTTTTGTCAGACTTGGTAGACAAAAAGTAGAAAAGAGAAAAATGTTCAGAATTTTACGCTGATTCGAATGGTATATTTGTTTTTCGAAATTTGGTTAAAAAATTCGATTTATCCCCTAAAACCCGTATTTTCGGTATTTCGGGAAAATTTTGAACTTCTCAGCCGAATTTCGAAAACAAAGTATATCATTCGAATCAGCGTAAAATTCTGAACAATTTTGTCTTTTAGACTTTTTGTCTACCAAGTCTGACAAAAAAGTTTTAGCCCAAACTATATCTCATGGCGGTTTTTTAACGCTCCTCGTGCCGGTTTTTAGCGGTAACGACCTAGCACCAACACAGCGACCAAACATTTTGTTCTTTTTTAATGAATAATCATTTGACATTAATATTTTTAATGTATTTTTTAAATTACCAATTGTTCTTCGTTATTGAGGATAGAGTTCATACTTATATCATTTTAATTTACCGTATTTCTTCTAAAATAAGACCCCGGTTTTATTTTTTTTCGAATCCTCTCAAAGGGAGGTCTTATTTTAGAAGAGGATCTTATTTTTTCGAACGCTTCTCAATGAGGTTTATTAGGCATCTTAAAGTGAGAAAAAAATTAAAAATCAAAAACACATTCTGCTATTCTTTCTTTTTTTGATCGTCCATCCACGTTTTGCCGGACCTTTAAAAATTCAAAAATTATACAATCATTAATAGGAAAATTATATTGCTTGGTCGCCTGAGCGAGATCAATTTGCAAAAAATTTTGGGATGAGCGTGAACTTTGCCATGAAAAGCATTTCTGAATCACAACTACAAAACGACTGACTCATGAAACACCGGATAGTGCGGAGTTCGGTCTTTCGCGTCCGCGGTGTTCTATAGTAAGTCACAAGAACACGTATGATCGCTAAAAAGGATGCAAATTGATCTCGCTTTGACGACCAAGCAATATTATTATACCGACCAAATTATACAATCATTAATAGGAAAAAAAAATGGGCATTATTTTTCGCCAAAAATGGGCATTATTTTTCGCACATATTTAAATGTTTTTTTTTGATAATTAATATGGATGAAAAAATTTTTGTTCGGCTTTAAAAAAATTAATTTTTGAAAAAGGCTGGTCCCGGTTCCGGACCCGATCCCGGCTTTCCTGCCCGCGCCATAGTGTCATTGGACCCCTCCAATGCTACTTTCGAGACCATCATTGCACTTAAGACCAGCAGATGGCATTGGCTACATTTCCTTTTTTTATCCCCGTTTTTCCTAGTCCCGGTCTCGGTTTTTGCCAAAAATCCCGGTCCCGCTCAACCCTATCTAAAATGCTAGAAATATTTTTAAAAAATAAATAGATTCAGAATAAAAGAAAATTGAAAATTATTAGAAAAATTTATTTTAAATTTTAAAAAGAAGTTATTTTGGGCAGGTTCTTATTTTAAAAATGGGTCTTATTTTAGAAGAAATACGGTATTTTTATTCTAAATTATTTTTTAGGCGTTGGACAGAAAAAAAATTCATCCTGTAATATATATATATATATATATAGTAAAGAATTAATTGCCAAATTCCATGAATCAACCCGCATTTCTCATACTTACAAGGGAAGTATTGCTAGTTCCTCACCCTTAACATTTAAGTTTTGGGCCAAGTGGTGGCCATGGACTGTGTCCCTGGTTGTCGTCGTCGGATTTGGATTGTCCTCTGATCTCTTGTTCAGTTCGGGCAAGTTTATGCCTTTGGTTTCAGGCGATCCTTCAAAAGGAGTGATACCACTCACAACATCACATGATTTTCATAAGGTACTGGCAAATTATTATTATTATCCCCAAAATTAATTGGGAATGTAAATAAAAGTTTATGTCATCATTTTTTGAATCTGACCAAAAATTTTATTTCATAAATAAAAATTTTGTACCAAGACATAAAATTAATTTTATTATTTTTTTTACTTCGGAAAGTTGATTAAATTTCGAGAATTTAATTTAGAAGGTAAATGGTTTTTTTAATACTTTTTAATCCAAGAGAAACATTACGAGTCTCCAAAATTTTCGAAAAATACGAAACCAGAACTAAAAGGATACCGCACATGAAGTCACTAGCTAAAAACTTCGTGAAACTTCGTGTTCATGTTTTTATTGTTAAAAACCAAGAATAGCGAACATTCCTCCCTTCCAGTTTGACCAAAGCCTGATCACAATTAGCTTTGGTGGCCTCTGCACCATTCTTTGTCTGCTTTCCAACCTTTCTTCTCTGGTCTTGATTTGGCGATCCAAACTTCCAAAACCCGAACGGAACAATCGTCTGGAGTTGAAGTTCCTCATAATTGCATTGTGCATGATGGTTCCGCAATTTTTTGTGGTCATTTTTCATGTATGAATTTGTTACTTGAAGAATGTAATCTTGCTAAATATTAGTCCTAAAAATCATTTTTCAATTAATCTGTAATTAGAGGTTTAATTTTGTATTATTTGAAAAAAATTTAATGAAGAAAAATTGGCAGAAATTTCATTGGAAAAAATTGCGCAAGATAACCCTCTAATGAACTTTTCCTGAGAAGTTTGGCCATGGCGTCAGAAAATTTTTTAACCATTTACAGCTTCTCCTTCTTATGCTTGAAAATGGCAAACTGTTGGGCCACTACTTCAGTGCCGGCGAAAGTAAAACTCTGGCACTTTACATGATGATGTCCCAAATGCCGTGGATTGATGACATGTATTCACTGAGCCAACCATGGTAGACTAAACTTCACTGTGTTCAGTATTATGTAAGTTTATATCCAAAGGATTCTTCTGTGCATTTGCTCGGATTTGCGCAAAGTTGTGTGCCAATCAATCTGGCGCATTAGTGGCACGAGTACGACCACAACAAGGGTACCTATTTCATTCTTATTCCATAAAATGTTTCACATAGTTAGTACCGAGTACCAGCAGCAGAAACCATTGATTTATTGGCACATAAAACAAGATAGCAGTGATGCACTTGATTTATTTTCTATTTTAATTTGGTTAATTTCCTAATTCACCGATAAATAATTTTGCTGTCCCATTCATCGTCAAATGATCCTGTGCTAATAATTAATAACTGTGGAAATGGATAAGTTCATCTACTCTTTCCGCAAAGTTTTCCCTGCAACATTCAGTTAAACTTGGGCTCAATCAGCTCAGGTTATGCCAATCGCGGGAAGCCAGCCCCAAGCCAATCAACAACACAGCTGATTTGCATTTTTATAATTGCGAGAGAGATCAAATATATTTTTAGATTCGAAAAAGAAGATCATTGTTTTACAACCGTGAACTAGTGATGTATTTCTTGTATTTTTCCAGATCATTGTTTTTATAGCCGTGAAGATATTAACTGCATTTTTAAAGATGTATTTTTACTTTTATAAGTGCATTATCCATCGGCAAATAGCGCGCATCTCATTTTATGAAAATACGATGTAAATGTTACCTTTATATCTCTCCAATCTCGATTTATAAATTTAGAAAAAAAAAATTGATTTTATTTTTTAAAATTAATCCTTTCTAATTTGTATCATGGATTTAGTATTTACCTATGCTAAGGTTTACGAACCGCTTTGGTTTACAGTCACGGAAACTTAAACTAAAATTAGGTCATAATTTCAAAGAGCTCGAATTTATCCGGACTACTTTTTATTGAAAATATTTGATGAAAATTTCATGGAAAGTAGCAACACTGATCAGGCCATAAAATCGGGCATAATTCATATTTATTTTTTATAAATTGTAATTTATGTCCAGATTGCTCTTTTTAGGAACTAGGAAAATTTAATTAATAATGTAGAAATTTAATTAAAAAACCTACCAAATGCGCTAAAAATTAGGCTTTTATCGTGGTTACCCGACATTTTCGCCCTTAGTATTTGCGCCCCCGACTTTTGAGCCCTAGATATTTGCGCCTCGACATTAGAATGATGGATGAATGATAGAATGATGGATGAATCTTTCGAGGCTTGTTAGATCGATCAAATTATCTGTTTCTTAGGTGATTTATGATTTTTTTTCTTAGGTGAAAAATTTTAATTAAGCTCGGGACTTTTAATTGGATGGAACTGAATTCACAACCTACAAATCATGGGCCAGAGTCATATTTTTAGTAACTTAAAAAATAAATACCTATTAAGGTACAAGGACAGCAAGATGTCTATGTTCTTTGTGGTTCTGATCAAATTCTGCTGTATTCGATCATTCTACTTGAACTGTTATAACTTTTATGCCATCAATCTGAGACCGCAAAAAAATTCATAATTATGAAAATTTCAAATTTTTCAGACAAGTTACTTGCTACGGTAGTGACATAGTTCAGCCTGAAATTTCCAAATTCATTTACCAGGAAGGCCTGGTTATGTTCTGTGCCGAATTTCTATGCTATGCCCTCATCTGGATGGTGATTTTTTGCCGAAATACTCTAGGTCAGTTGTAAAATTGTTGCGAAAATAATTTGCAAAATCAAATATTTCAGCCGAAGTGAAAAATGCAAACAAATTGATGAAATCGCTGACCGTGCTCATGTGCATCTCATTTTTTTGCTACATCCAAGTACAAATACATCTACAACCCATATTACATTATTAGTTATTTTTTTTATTTTATATTTTAGGGAAATATATGGCGTGTCATTTTGCCCTATGTCCATTTTGAGCAAGTTGATGTTGAATAATTTGTCGTATTTCCTACAACAATGCTCTACATGGTGGCATTCAGCAGCAACACTCCGGTCCTCTACATGTTCAGACAATCATTTTAAATATTAATTTTATAAATTAATTAAATTATTTGTGTTGAATCCAGACATCTATCACGAGGCCAAGTGGTAGATGTCTGGATTCAACAAAAAGAAAACTCAAGTTCGATTCCCACGGGCTACCCTCATTTATTCGGGTACACAACAATTTGATAAAAGAATTGATTGATTATCGATTTTTTTATCTTTTAGTTCTGAATACAGAACTGCTTTCCGCCAAGTTTTCTCTGCAACATCCGGCCAAACTTGGGACCACCCAAGACAAATTATTCCAATCACGGGAAACCCCAAACAAATCAGCAACAAACCTGAATACATTTAATATGTACCTATTTTCATGTCCGGAACCCGACAATCCGACAGTAAAAGTAAAAGCATCATTTCTCAGAAAATTTATAATTCTTGATTTATTATTTATTTTTTATATGTATTAATATTGTAATATAGTTTTTATCTATTTGAAATTTTTTGTGTTTTTTACGGTTAACTTTTTCATCAATATTTTTCCCCACTAAAAAATGTCAAAACTTATAAAATTAACGAAAAAGTAAATTAGGAATAATAGATTCTGAGAAAAATGTTGATTTTCTTTTACTTTCGGTTTTTCTTGGCGCTATCTATTTTATAATGCAAAGCAGTGTTATTATTTAACAATTTCTTAATTAAAGATATGTTTTCCACCTTGGCTTGCTTGTTTGGCCAAAGTGGCGATTTTTTTGTTGTCCTAGCACTTTGTCACAATTTGATAATTTTTATGACATTTTAAAAGTTGATTAAATAATGGACCAAAAATAAAATACAAATTAAATTGAATAAATGCGTCATACTGATGAATTATGAGGGAAATAGATGATTATTGCCTACGGAGATGAGGAAAATTAAATCATTCTCCCAAAAATTTAAATTCCGAAATTTGCCAAAATTTCCAAGCAATATAATTATTATAGTGAATTTTCCGGTTTTTAAAAATGGTTTTGTTGATTGGATAAATGAGATTATGTCGCACAGATGTTCGAGGTTAATGATCTTCGGTCTCTTATTGTTAATCATTGATCACTGGTTCCTTATTGCTGATCAATGATCTTTGATCTCTGATCAGTATTTGGTCTGCGATTGGTGGGATGAGGGCATGCCGGCGGACACGCGGACACTGCGCCGGACGGTGATGGTGTGGAACAGACGGGTGCTCTGGTCCACCGGGGGCTTTATGCAGCAGAAGAACACCTTGGACAACGGCTTCATCATCATCTTGTACACATCGCGGCGCACCGTCTTATTCATCACCAGGTAGATGATCGGAGGAATGCCTGATCAGGGGGATAAAAATAAGAAAAATGCCATAGGGTTTATAAATTTACGTTATTCGACAAAATTCTTGATTATGATGCACATAGTTCTTCTGCCAGTTGGTACAGTTCATAAAATGGTATATGTGCAAATTTTTGCTGATGAGCTTTGACTGTTTTGGTGTTATTAATACGAAACATATCGGATAACAGGATGAAGAACACTGTACGAAGAACTAACAAGGTTCTGTCCGGATTCGAACCTTTTTTTTGGTCTTTAATATTTGATCATTTGTACATAGGATTTTTTGGTTCAGCTGGATCAGAAAGTTGGTAGATTTCCAAAATTTATTCCTTAGACTATAATAAAAATTTGGCGTTTTATGCAATTTTAATCAGTGGGTCGATGCCAGATTTTTATGTTGGGGATTTCTAAAAAAGGACTATTGCCACGAATTAAATGAAGGAATGAATTGGAACAGTTTGATGGACAACGGCTTCTTCATCATCTGATACACGTCTCGACGCACAGTCTTGTTCATCACCAAGTAGATGATCGCCGGACTCCCTGATCAGAGGAGTGGTTTTGATCAAAATTGTTGTTCTAGCCATTCAATATTGACCCAAGCTCACATCAGATGCCATTATATGCCAAAAAGTGAAGTATTTGGTTTAAAAAATTTTAGTTCAGGGAGTAGAAAATGCTCAAAATTTCCCTCATATGATGTTTTGGAGATTTTCTAACACCTCATTAATGTAAGACCAGGTCTGTATTCCATAAAGCCAACTCTGATGTAGAGCGGAATCCACTGTATCCTCATCATTTTTTGGGCTTCTGATTCAAGCGGATCGGATCGAGTATGATTCAAGCGGATCGAGTATCGAAGCACAATTAAAAAATTAGGTGCATAATAATTTTGGTGCAGTTTTATTTTGTCTCGAAAATTATGGAAGACAAAATCCTTACCATGGGCCAACACCCAGGTGAGCTGTCCGAGCACGATCAGAAACTCGCTGATACGCACAAACTGCATGTACACATAGATGGAGGCAGCCATGGCGTTGATCAGACTGATCAAGATCACTTGGAAGAAAATCTATGATGACAGGGATTAATCTTGGATCGTCTAACCCATTTTTCAAAATTTTCGACATTTCCAGCTTCTTTTCAAGAGCTTAGACTTCGATTAAAAAATAGTAAGCCTAGNCCGGGAAAAATCCTAGTTACGTATACTCGTCAATCTGTCCGGGTCAAGCCTCTCCCGGGATAAAGGCAGCAGTTCTTACACGGATAGATTGTTTCTCCCAAACTTATAATAACTCGGCTACATGTAATCTAGAAAAAAAAAGGTTCAAGAAAGAAAGCGAAAAATTTGTTTCAAAATGAGCTTTGTCCCATCGGATTGGTACATTACAAAAATAGATATGGCCATGATACTCCTTTCGGCCTATTTCCTGACCCAAATGATTATCTTGATTTTGTGATAAACTATGATATTGGAAGCTTAAGCTCATTTTTAGCTAATTTTATAGTCCAAAAAATTTAATGGGACATTCATTCTACGAAAGGCCAGTATACGAAATATCATTAACCACTGGCCCGCCTGTTCTAACCTGTTTCCTACTCCCTATAAATATAAATTATTTTCTTACAGTTTTGCCAAAGTCGTCCTCGTAGCCGACATGGGGGTTGAAGAACCAGGAGAAGAAGATGCCGCTGAAGATCAGCGGCTGGGTGAACAAGAAGTAGTACAACCCGTACAGGGTCGGGAACAGCATCCACAGGTAAATGCGTTTGCCATGGAACAGAATTTCGGTCCAACGCACGGAGGCCAACTCGACGCAACGGTTGAACGCCAACGTCATCTCCATCACCGTCTCGGAACACCACATGGCTGTGTGAAAAGCGGAGATTACATTAACATAGAAGGTATTGGATTACATTAACATAGAAGGTATTGGATTACATTAACATAGAAGGTATTGGTCTATCTATTTGATAAAAGTCCCTTTATTTTTTTTGAAGGGCTCCAGGAATTCCGACAATAGGCGGAAAAATTGAGAGTAGTACAATTTTTTGAAGCAGGTTTTGGAGAGTTAAAATTTTTTTTGCTGTATCAAAAGGTACTTTTGGTAAAATACCTTTTGATACAGCAAAAAATATATAGTCCTTTCTCACCAAAGGTACTTTTGGTGAAAAGGGACTTTTTAGTAAAGTTAACTAGAATTTTGTAAAACATTTGGGTTTCGGAGAGCATGTAGTTTTCGTATGGATATAGATACAGACATGTATCGCTGCATGTCTTCTTAAAATTGTAATCGAATAACAAAACGTAGGCAAAATGCGAGAAATAAATCGAAAAAAGATATCCTCAAAAGAAAATTGCTAGGAGATCATTTAGGAGCAAAGAACAAAAATAAACTTTCAGGCGATGGTTCGGAAATATCAAAAGAACCATCCATCCATCTTTAGTTATTTATGATAGCAAAAATAATAATCTAATAAGCTAATGTAAGGTACCTAGTCCGAAGGCGCCGGCTATGTAGATGAAGTCGGGCATGGTGCAGAACACGGCACCGATGATGCCCAAATACCCGTTGGCAATGGCATTCACCGTCAAACAGAGCATGTCCGCGATGGCAATGTAGAACATCAGCTAGAAAAGGGGCATTTGTTTTACCCAATTTTGTTATAATGTTATAGTCGTGGCCATAAAAATGTTCCAATTTTTTTTTTAAATTAAAAGTAGAGAACAGCAAAGAAATTGGCGCTACTGGAAAGACGGTTACTTTTGAAAATCCACTAAAAGGGTCCCCTTTTTAGGCAAAAATGAAAAAAAAAAATTTTTGGTTTTTTCCAATGCTTTTGCTCAAAAAGTAGTTAAAAAGGTAAAAAAAAACGCA
>LDKF01001640.1:0-10000 GCA_001026735.1 Rotylenchulus reniformis
CTGTTCCTGTTCCTGTTCCTGTTCCACAGATTTGCAATCTGTTCTGTTCCTGTTCTGTTCTCAGAGCGTGGAACAGAACAGAACAGGAACAGAACAGGAACAGAACAGATTAAGTCGGAACAGAAAAACGCTGCACCGAAATCGAGGTAATTCCCTTGATTTCAGGGGAAGTTTTTGTAAAACACTTTTCTCCCTCGAAATCAAGGGAGGTTTCCCGGGTAGATTTACCGGGGAGGTTTCCCGGGGAAAACTCCCTTGTTTTTGTAAAACGGGCTCTGGAGAGGGGGGTCTATTAGAGGTTTCCTCTAGAGTTTCTTCAGAGATCAGAGAAGGAGAGGTTGGTTCTATTAGAGGGCGGGCTTATACAATGGGAGGTGAGGAGTTAATAGATATAATACGGTATGCTTTTTCGATATGAACTCTTGAAGATAGAAAATGCTTAAAATCCGTTATCATCTTATAGTTAGTTCTATTTGCTACCAAACTTTTAATGATTCGGACTTCGAAATAATTTTCTTGAAGTAAAAAGTTCGAAACCCTGGTATGATACATATCTTGCTAATATCATTCCCTGATCCTGGTCCCGCCAATTTTTTTTTGAATTTTGATCATTTCTAACACTTTTTTCTGATTCCGATCACTCTCTGATTATGGTCCCGCTAATAATATTCCCCGATCTCTGTTTTGATCTCTGTTTTGTTCACCCTATAATCAACATATGTACATACCAGCCCTTTGTCTATCCGCTCTGCTGATCACTATTTCACCCCGGAAATTTTCATAATCGTCCCGAATTTTTCGTTGCAATTGCTTACAATCAAATTTCTTCACTTTTTTCAGCAATTTCAGCATCAATTTCCCGTACCAATTTGAACTCTTCCAATTGAATATTTTGCGGAAGTTGCGCTTTTTGGCATTGGCGGATGAAGTACCACTTGCTAATGATGGCCCAGAATATTATTTGCGAAAAAATTTTTCATTTAGAAATACAGAATTTTTAGGATCTTTTTGCATTTTTTTACTAGGAATAGTTAATATTTTAATTAATCCCCAAAATTATTGAAAATTTTATAATATATATTTTAGTTTAATGCCTTTTAAAGTTGATGAAATCATGCCGTGAAAATCCTACATAGAAAAATCTGATAGCAAGGTAAAAATACGAAAAATTGTTCATTGAAAAAATATCATGAGAGCACAAAGATCGTAATAATAAAAATTTTAAAAAAATTTTTATGATTTAAGTGGTTGAGTTTCCAACATAAAAACGCAGAAGGGATTTAAAAATTTAAAAGAAATTCGAAACCATAATGCCTTATCTTTTATATATATTTATTTTCAATTTTTACACCCACTGTCCTTGTCCATTTCCTCCAATTCCGCGTTTATTCGACTTTCGAACAATTCGTACAATTTTCGCGATTGTTCCAAAGTTTCGCGCCATTTTTCCCGAATCTCCGCAACTTTCTGTTCAATTTGCTCCTGTGGAATTTTCGCTTGGATTGCTGCGGAAATTTCGTTTAGGTCCTTCTCGAGTTCCGGATTCAAAAAACTTTGATTTTGTAACTCTGGCGAATGATCGTCATTTTCTGAGTATTTTTTGAAAAATTAGATCAGAAACTCAAAAATCCATAAACATACTATCGATAATAATCACGGGGTTAGTTTTGTTAAATTTTTATTATTTTTTTTTAATTTTACCAAAACAAAATAGATAAAAATTTATTGAAAAAAAATAATACATTTAAAGGCCACAAAAATATTTAAATTTGGAAAAAGTTTATCATTTAAAATGCGATCCTTTGTGTATACTACATTGATTGTTAAATTAAATAAAAAATCTTAATAAAATTTAAAAATAAATCACCATTTACATCCACCGCAAAACTATCGAAAGTTGCGAGAAATATAGAAATTAAGATTAAATTAATAATTTTTGGCGACATCCCTTAAATCAAAGAATAATAATATAAAATATGACTTCGGCTAGCCGATCCTGAATCCGTTTCCAATAGATTCAAGATCGGCTAGCCGAATTCGAATTCGGCTAGCCGAAGTCGACTTCGGCTGAAATTCAAGATCGGCTACAACATATAAAATTAATCATGAATAAAATAAAGAATTCCGCCTTAGTTTTCGAAAAATTGAAAAAGATTTTTTCTTTTGCACCTTCAATCGGTCCGAAAAGATGTAAAAATTAATGTTTTTTTAAATATTAAAACGCTCATTTAAAAGGCGGAGTTTGATTATTATTATTTTTTTATTATTTTTGTTTTATTTAAGAAATGCAAAATTTTAGTAAGAAATAATCCTAATATATAAAAAATAGCTAATAAGTGAAAAAAAGGAATGTGTAAAAAATTAGATTTTGGCTGCATTTATATAGAATTTTTTTGGATAAATAACGTCATCAATAATTGCAGAAAATTAAAATCATAACAATAATAATTTTTGAAATTCACGAAAATGTCAGGATTATTTTCTCAAAATGTTCAGTAAAAATATTTCATAATGATTTCTTTTTACACAAATGACCGATCTTTGTGATTTTGATATAGAATTTTTATTATTTTATTTAATTAGAATTTTGTAATTTTTTGTGTATTTTCATTGTTCATATTAATCCATGAGGTAATAGAACACTAAAAAAACACATTTATATATAATGATAATTCATTTATATATAATACACATTTATATATAATGATAAGTATGATAATTTGGTTAAAAATTTCGTCAGCGTCAAAAAGTGACGTCAGATGACGCATTAGGTGAAAAAGGACGTCAGAATCGAATTCAGCTTCAAAAATTACCCCTGGAAATGGTTTTTTTTTCTTAAGAAAGGTCAAATTTGAAAAGTTATTCGATTTTTTACCCTAAATATTGGTAGAGACTTGTGGAAGGGGTCCCTTAAGCCATACCTATAAAAGTAAAAAAAGGGTAAAAAAATATTCTGATATTGTATTTTGAAAATTTAATTTTTTCGATTTTTTTACTGATTATAATATTCTGATTTCTTCGATCTGATTAAATATTCTGATTTCTGCTTTTCTGATTAGGCAATTTTTGTAGTTGTTGTGTAAAATATCTGATTCATGTTTTTTCTGATTAGTTAAAAAATATTCTGATATTGTATTCTGAAAATTTAATTTTTTCGATTTTTTTACTGATTATAATATTCTGATTTCTTCGATCTGATTAAATATTCTGATTTCTGCTTTTCTGATTAGGCAATTTTTTGTAGTTTTGTAAAATATTCTGATTCATGTTTTTTCTGATTAGGTAAAATATTCTGATATTGTATTCTGAAAATTTACTTTTTTTGATTTTTATTTTTTACTGATTATAATATTCTGATTTCTGCTTTTCTGATTAGGCATTTTTTGCAGTTTTGTAAAATAGGTATTCTTTTTAAAATTTGTAAAATATAAAACGAATACATTTGGGCAATTTTTGACGCCGAATCCGAATCTGATGCCCATCTTGACGTAACGTCTTCTGACGTCATCTTTTTGATAAAATATGACGTCAGTGTCAAAAATTATGTCAGTTGAAGCTTGGCTCAAAATGGACCTCAGAATTGGATTCAACGTCAAAAATTGCCTCAGGTAGTCGTTCTTAGATGAATTTACGGAAATTGCTTTTCCAAAAATTTGTTGGCCAAAAACAGCATAAAACGCAAAAAAGATAAAGGGGGTGAGGAAATTTCTGAAAACCCAAATGATTTGTGGAAATTTCTGAAAACTAGGCCTGTGAAAATTTTTGAAAAAAAGTTTATGAAAATTATCGAAAAATTTCTGAAAGAACTCAAAAAAGGCCTTAAAAAANGGAAAAACCCTAATTTTCAATAAAACTGAAAAATTTAATGCCAATTGTCGTGGCGCCGAGTTTTCTAAAATATATTTAATAGATTTTGAGTGTAAAATTAGTGCTAAAACACCCTTATGAATATAAAATAAAAAATAAAATTAAATTAAATAATATATTTTCTAATTTTTTAAATGTTAATATAATTGATCAAAATAAATTTTTTTGCTAGAAAAGGACAAAAAGGCGATGGTAAGGACTTAATTTTAGTCTCTTAGAAAAAATTAAGATAAAACTCTGAGGCTTGCGAAGCTTTTTGATACTTATCTTTTTGATAGCTTTTTGATACTTAGCTTTTTGATACCAACTTTCCAATCAAACCTTCGAAAATTTGGAAAAAATTTTAGGGCCGAGTTGTCATCTGGCACACCGAATTGTCGTAAAAAAATTTCGTGTCGAATTTTGTCGAGTGTAAAATTGTCGTATCCCCTAACACCACATTTAGGAAAATAAATAAATAAATCGAAAAAGTTAATGAAAATCCATGTAAGAAAAAAAATGTGAATTTCTAGTTTCGGAACTGCTATGGGGTGTCCGGAAAGTTCTGTCATAGTAGAAGAAAGATTTTTAAATCTCGATGTTTCATTTAGCAACCTATTATGAATTTGGTGTCAAATGAAAGCTTGAAGTCTCCTGATTGTAATAAATTTTTAAAAAAAATTTGCTTACATTTTTCCTTTAAAAAAATGGTCTGTAAGCAAGTCAACTCAATGTGAAGAAATATTATTTTTATAAAATCATTAAAAACGCTGATGTAAAAAAATCCATAGACAATCAAATGTGAAGAAGTTGAATTTAAGCTTAAAAAATCGATTCATTATAAATTTAGAGGTGTTTCGAGGCTTTCAAAATAATGGTCAAAATTCATTCTTTTCCCTGAAAATGTTATTTTTACAATTAAAACATGGACATTTAATGCTCATTTTTACTCATCTCATCGAGCTCTATAGATTAGTAAATAAAGTAACCGATAAAATTCTTTTGGCGCAAAATCCTTTTTTTCAACCATGTTTACAAAGGTGATTTTTTGGAAAAATGGAAATTACAAAATTATTTTTTATTTTTATTAAAGCCTTTATATTCCATTCGATAGAGCTCGGCGAGTTGAGTAAGCTAAGTTATTAAAATTAATTTTTAATTGGCAAAAAAGTGAGTTTCTATAGAGAGATTTATATTTGCCACTAATGGGGGCAAATGGTTTGCAGACCATTTTTCTAAAGGAAAAATTTAGGCAAAATTTTTTTTTAAATTTATTACAATCAGGAGACTTCAAGCTTTCGTTTGACACCAAATTCATAATAGGTTGCTAAATGAAACATCGAGATTTTAAAAATTTTCTTCTACTATGACAGAACTTTCCGGACATCCCAATAAATGAAAATGAATTACATCAGCAGGCTCTGGAGTTGAAAGAGGAATCGACTGATCGAAATGATCAAAATTCTATGTTAGGATCTGCTATTTTTAGAAAAATTTAGAACATTTTTGTCCGATGCATCTACATCCATCCAACGGGAATGGTATATGTTTTCACACTTTTGACTTTTCTTTTTCATTTAATACGTTCGAAGGAGCTCTTTTGAGTTCTTCTTCATTTAAAATGTTCGAAGGAGCTTAAATGTTAAATATTATTTTTTCTTAAAAACCAAAAATAATTTACCAATTTCGCGTCTAAAATCTTCCTTTTTGATCAGCGGAAATCGAATTTTATACAGCGTCGGCCCAAGCATTTGGCGCCGATTTTCTGCCGAAACTTCCAGCTCCTTTGTCCGACATTGTTCGTCCGCCCAGCGAAGTGCCTAATCGATAAAAATAATCAATAAAATCGATATGTATTATCGATCGATTACAGCTCTCCACAATGCAATCTCTCCTTCCCTCCAGGGCCTCCGGTACATCATCAAATGGTCTCGTCCAAGAAGTTCGCCCAACAATTCCTGATCAATTTCCAGGAATTCATCACTCGCGATCACATCGTATACATTCTGATCGATGAATTCCCAACATCGGCTGATGGTGTACTAAAAAGGACAGATGTTATGTCATTTTCTCAAAAGGGTATAAATGATTATTGAAAATTAAAGTCACCAAAAAAAAAGTATTAATATTAATATGGTCAATCAAACAATTTTTCGAACCAAATACTGGCCATTCACAAAGGCCGAATTTTATTTCGGAAAATATATTGAATTTATATACCTTATCTTTAAAAAACCGAGCATGTTTCAACAGGTATAACACATTGTTGGCGTCCAATTTCAGAAGCTCAACACAAATATGGAAAGCGCCGACCACATTATATTTGTGTGCTAAAAATTATTACATTATACGCATATAATTATTCCATTAAAGTAAGTTTATTGGTCCAAATTGATCGTCGATATTGTGGACAATAGAATGTCGGTGCAAGGACTTAAAAAAGTGCCTAATGCCAAACTGGCCGATTTTTTAGATTTGCAAGGCCGATATTATAAAAAGGCATTGTGTAAATTTTATGCTCTATCTAAAGTTATTTCTAACTTTTCGAAATTCGAACAAAAAAAATTAGAAATTTTCGTGAAATATCGAAAAATAGGGTTTTTTACGGGAGATTTCGAACTTTTGGCTGAATTTCGAAATATTAAAAATATCAAAAGTTAAGCATAAAATTCTGCACACTGCCTTTTATACTTTCGGCCTAGCATGTCTTAAAAAAAGTTTTCGGCCAATCTTTTGCATTTGGCACTTTTTCACCGAGCACCTAGCTCAACTTAAAAGTAATACTGATTTTGTCTAAATTTCTGTTAAAAATTCAAAGAAGGTAATCCTGAATGGCCCCTCAAATTAATTCGCGCAAAATTTAATTAAGCACCAATGTTCACCTGCTTCAAGGACGTCGTACACATCTCATCCGTGTAAATATATTTCCAGCTCATCCGTGTAAATATATTTTATCAACTTCTCGAACACTTCCAGCTTCGTGCCGGACTCCGTAAAAGGCTCCTTCGGGTGCTTGCCCTGTTCCTCAGCGAAGCGGAACATTGCCTCAAACACATCCGAACCCGAAACGAGAACGCCTTTGTGGGCTGCTATCAACTACAAATTGATATTCTGATTGATAGAGAAACAGGGATTACAGAATCAAAATTATGCAAATAACCGGAACTAATATTGACCGAAAAGCAAAAAAAAAAAATCAGATTTTGACTGGAACCGGATGGAATCAGTGAAACATTATATTGTAAGTATTTAAGAATCCCTAGAAGATTTAGATTAATATGTAAAAAAACAAATTTTTTGAGTTTAAATTTTCAAAAAAAAATAATTTATAATTTTCTAGAACATTCAAAAACAAAGTCATTTTTAAACTTTTCTGCATTGTGTATTCTCTCTAATATAGGGCCTTTTTCTAAAATAAGGCCATGAAAGGCCTCTTTTATGAGAGTTGAATGTCCGATTTTTAATCAAATTTTTTTCTATAAATTCAAATAATAAAAAACGGATTTTAAGATTATAAAATGAAAAGGAAATGAAAAAATTGCTTTATTGCGAAAATGATATATTAGGTTATGAATCTCTTGCTCAAAAAAAATCAATTTATAGATTTTCAGGTCTTTGCTGAAAAAAAATAAGCACTCTAAAATAAGGCCACTCTTCAGGGTAGATTGAACAAAATAAGACCTAGATCTTATTTTGAGAGAATACAGTATAATTTGTCTTTTATACAATTGGCTTGGCTAGCTTTAAAAAAAGTTTAATAACAAAAATTTGGCCATTTTGTAGTTTTTAAAGCTTTAATTTTGTAGTTTTTAAAGCTTTAATTTTGTAGTTTTTAAACCTACTTTTCAGGTCCGACCAAAAAGTGTACATTGGCACCCCTTCTGCTTTGGTACAATTTCTTTAGCCGACTTTGGACTGAAGAAGGCGGCATTGTTGGGTAGATGGGACCACTGCAATAATTTGCGTATTATTTAGCATTTGTGAAGTTTTATGTATGTGTTGCTTTCTTAAGTAATTTTATAAAAAACATTCTGTCTTTTCCAAAAAAATCTAGATTAGCTTAGTCTAAAAACTCTTGTTTTCTAATCCACATAATAACCCGATCTTGAATGTTTTAAAAAATAGGGCCCATAAACTGTACAACCACACCAAAAATACAAATAACTACACCCTCCTCTCTGGAAATTAAAAAATATTGTTGCCCTAATTTTGCTTCAGGAGGTTGTTGTTGGAGGTGATACACATGAAAAGTTCGGTTTTTATTTAAAATTAAAATTTTTAAATAAATTAAATTTTAAAATTATTAAATAAACTTACTTTATGCCTTTTGGCGTATCCGAATTGATATCAGCTTCCACAATAATGTAATCATTCATCGAGTCATACCAGCTATTTTCCGGATTCATTATGTCCTTAGAATTGAAAATTATTGAACATGAAAATAGCCAAAACAATTGTTTTGATATTAGTGCCTACTTGAGATTACACCCTCCTCCTCGGAATTAAAAAAAACATTTTTACCCTAATTTTACTTCATGGAGATTTGAGGTGATATGCTAGGATTTTTTGTATACATTGCTGATTCATTCAATAATAGTCCGCCCTAGAACCCCTCCCCCTCGGTGTTAGTACGTTAAAAAAACCGCCACTTATCCCATCCTGGCCGAAAACTTTCTTTTTAAAGATTTGCTAGATTCGAAAATATAAAAATTTTGCATGATTTGGTGCTCTATCTTCTATTATTTTTAATTTATCGAAATTATTTCGAAAATATCGAGAAATTGGGTTTTCAGAGGATATTTCGAACTTTTTGATCGAAATTCGAAGAATAAAATTCTTCTTAATGGCTTTTAATACTTTCGACCTAGCCAATCTCAAAAAAAGTTTTCGACTAGACTGGATCATGTGGCGGTTTTTTATCGGATGTTTCTTCCATTTTTCGGTATTTTAATCTCGAAAGATCTCGAAAAATCCCTTCTCGATACGCTCTCTAATTTAGTTAAACTTTTAATTAGACTGTTTTTAGACTCTTTAACTCCCTTTTTATCGGTCGTTTCTTCGTTTTTTTCGGTTTTTATTCTTGAAAGATCTCGAAAAATCCTGTTCGATACCGTCTTTTAGTTAATGATAAAAAATCATTTATTAAAAATAATTATTCGCTAAAAAAGACGAATTAAGCAAATCAATATGGTGCAATTTTTTAACCATTTAAATAAAAAAACTTCCCTTTTCATTGGATATTCTCACCTTGATAGCGATTATTATTTTGGTCTTCAAAATATTTTCTTTAGCCTGACATTTATGGTTGTGAAATTCGTTAAAATGCTTTTCATAGTCCGATTTATTCTGTTCGAGAGCCACAAGTCGCAAGTTGATCGTAACTAAGCAGTTCCAGTCATATCCTAAATTATTGTTGAATACTCTCTAAAATAAGGCCCCCTCTACAAGATTTAAAGAGAAAAATTTGGCTGTATATAGGACTTAAACGGCTCAAAATTCGCAGAAACCATGTTTTCTGACAAGTTTCAGTCGTGGGACCAAAAATAAATTTTTCATGGGTTTTAGCAAATTATTTTTTTGCAAGAACAGCCCAAATGACAGTAATTTTCATCATATCTAATTAAAAATCTTATGAACCAGGATATTCCTTGTAGCTTGGTTAGAAAGACAAATTGTTTCTAGTTGCTGTTTTTGGTGAACACTTGAGTGACTGGATATTTAAGGGACCAAAAATTTTTCTTAGGAACAATTTTTTGAAACTATTTTTATTCCACAATGATAGGCCCATCTTCGCTATAATTCTGCACGGAATATTTTTGCATACCACTTTTTTCTGTTGATCAATACCTCCTTGAAGAATGGAATTTTTATTCCTTTTAACTTTGATTTCTTTGTGTTCTAAATGGTAAGTTCTAAAATCATTTTTACCGGAATTAACAGAAAGAAAGAACACCTTGCTAACGCTTTATAAAAATTTAAATCTATTACGCTGCAATTTTTTTTTAGATTTTTGAATGGACGTGTAACATGGTTCTAGAGTTGTCCTTACCATCGGTCATCTCTGGATTGAAACTTTCTTTTTTGAAAAATGTTTTTCTGGATAAATTTGGTATGAAAATGATGGAAACCATTCAAAAGGATAGAATAATGCAAC
>LDKF01001640.1:11545-41975 GCA_001026735.1 Rotylenchulus reniformis
TTTTTTTTCATTATTGTTTTTTTATTGACCATAAATTTTTGAAGTGTTGTGTTGGTAGCCAGTGATGTGACCCGTGAATGTATTGCAAATATGATGAATTCTCATTGCAAAAGCCAAAAATGTCTATTATTCGCGGACCTTATTTTCTTTTTTTGAAAGAAAAATTATTTTACGGAAGGAGGGCGGCGGCCCCGATAGGGGCCGCCGGAGAAAATTTTGAAAATTTTCGGCCACTTCCTTAAGAAAATTGATCATTTTTTGGTTTCGGCGCCAGCGAAAATTTTGATATTTAGATCTTTTTCTGAAAAAATTAGTCAACTTTTAAGATATTTTTTGGAGACTTAACTTATTGATTTTTCCAGAAATGGTAAAAAAAAAAGCTAGTTAATCAGATTCTGGTGATTAAAGCACACATGGACACACTGTTGCTGGCACCTCAAGCTGTGGTCACATTGCTGCGAATTTCGCTGCGATCTGCGATAATCGCAGCAGTATCGTGGTCACATTGCTGCGATCTGCGGCTACGAAAAAATTAGTGATTTTGCTTTCATTCTTTAAAAATGTTTATTAAAATTGCTATAAATTTCAAAAAACCTTCATTTCTGATTTTTCGGTGGTTGTGCCACCGAAAAATTTTGATCGCAGATATTACATCTGACTTTTTTGCTGCCAGGAATTAAAGTGAAATAGTGCCAAACTGGCGAAGACATTGTTAAAAATCTAAAATAAAATATTTTCTTATTAAAAATGGAATAGGTGCAAAAATAATTTAGGAATAAATGAAAATAAAGAGGAATGTTGGATCATAATTCATAACATATACAGTATGCCAGGCAACTAAAATTTAAATTTATGTATTCAGTAGTCTTGTTAATTTTTATAATTTTATCAAAAAATTCAAATTTTTCAAAAAAGCCATTCTTAGGGGTGTATTTTTGTCCCCGCGGGGACCCCGCGGGGACACTGGGACGAAAATTCCACGGGGACGGGGACCCCGCGGGGACCCCGCGGGGACGGGGTCCCCGTCGCAACCCTAGTTAGGCATTTTCTTCATATATAAGTGGTTTTTTGGGGACCTAATATTCGGGATCAAACCTTTCAATTGTAGCTCGATTCAAGCGCAACATAGAGAAACCATTTATTGTCAAAAATAGAGCAAAAAAGTCGCTACAAAATAAAGCTAAAGACCCGTTTCAAGTGCCCAACTGCAAAGAAAGTTATGGCCAAAATACCACAATTTTTAAAATTTAGGCCAAAATGCTGGTATTTTGGCCATCATTTTTTGGTTATAAGGTTTAGTTCTCGTTTTTTTCTGCACTTTTTTCCATCCATTTTTACCACATGAACCGATGTCGTCGTCACACTGCACAGAAATACCAAGCTGTTTGGTTCTCGACTGTTCGATGCATTGCACCACCAATCTCCATCGAATACCACGGATCAAAATCGGTTCACTGAATAGCTGCTGATCTCGTCTTTTGCAACGTGAAAATGCCGAAAAATTTGCAACTTTAAAGTGAATTAAGCCTTCCGCTTTTGCCAATTCTGAAAAACAAAATTGGTCGTATGACTACACAAATACCTATTCATAAATACTTTTAGGCATGCTGAGTGGTATAATAAGTTAATAAAGGAGCCGATCATTTGGGCAGTGATCTGGCAGTAAAATTGATAAAAAAAAATTCAAATTTTCAAACATTTATTTTTTCTCAAAAATTTCAAAATTTATTTGGTAGTCCTGGATTTTTAAAAAAAAATGATACATATGATATATAAGCGTCTGATTTTCGAAAATTTCACAGATTTCGATTTTTACTTTATTTTCACAGATTTCGATTTTTACTTTATTCACTGGCCTATATTTTACTTTATTCGCAGGCCTAGATTTCACAGAAAATTCTTGAAAAAATTCAAAGGAAAATTTCAGCGCCATTCTTTTTTATATAGTCATCTGATTTTTAAAAAAATCATCGATTATTATTATTATTAATAATAACAATTTTACAGAACTCAATTTAATTAAGACAGCATAGGCCTAAGATTTTCCAAAAATTCAAAGGAAAATTTTTAGCGCAAAAAACTTCGAGTTTTTCGATAAGATTTCACAGGCCTCGATTTTTCGTCAAATATTTTCATAGTGCCTGGGATTTTTCAAAAAAAAACAACATTTTAGATAAAATCTTCATCCTCGATTTCTCGTTAAATTTTCACTAACAGGCCTAATTTCTCGTTAAAATATCACAGATCTCAGAATTTTCATAAAATTTTCTAATTAATTTATACTTCGAATTTGTGAAGATTACAAAATTTTACTGCCCAAATGATCACTGCCCAAGTGATAGGGTGCCGTTAATAAGACATGGCACTGGGTTTCGAACCTATGCACCAGGATTTTATCAGATGTGGTGGCTCGACCACTACACCATGACGCTAACTAAAGTCTTACATCAGAAAACTGGAGTACGGGATAGATGGAAATCCGCGTTCATGGAGATGGTCGGTAACAAAGTCAAACATTTTTTCCCCAACAATGCGAATATTGAAAGATGAAATCTGGGGCCCGATTAGTAAAAACAAAAACTTAAAAAAACCTAGCCGAAAAAAGGGATAGGATAACCATTTTTTGATTTTTTAGTAACCCGGATAAATTCCTACTCGAAAAATTGGTTAACCTACTATGGTTAGAACCTTGTCTTCATGTCCATCTATATAATACCGTATTTCCTGTATTAAGTCCCCCCCTGCAATTAGTCCCCCCTGCAATAGACCCCCCCTCTGGAGGGGGGTCGAAAAATAAATCCCCCCCCCNTTAGGGGTGTATTTTGGTCCGGGACCTCATCTTTAGGGGTGCATAATATTTTCCATACATCATAATTTTGAATATAAAAAAATTTTTGGTTCGCTAATGAAAAAAAAAATTCTTTTTAGTATTTTTTGTCTGATAAATAGTGTTAAAAAATAATTTCGTCCACCGGGACTCGAACCCAAAAGAATAGAGACTGCAGTCTGCAACACTATCCACTAGGCTACAAGTGCATATAAGCGAATGGATGACATTTCTGACTGATTGTTATGCAAATTTTCTCCCTCAAAATATTTTCTCCCTCAAAAATGGAGTCGAAAAATAGTACCCCCCTCTTCAAAACTGAGGTTGAAATACAAATCCCCCTTGCAATTAGTCCCCCCCTGCAATAGACCCCCCCTCTGGAGGGGGGTTGAAAAATAAATCCCCCGGGGGGTCTAATACAGGAAATACGGTAAGCTGTTTTTGATCCCCCATTATAATCCTAAAATGAAAACAATTTATTCAGCTTGAAGCTCACATGTATTACTTTGAAAGTTTTTTTTTGTAGGTTGTTTATTTAGTGATTATTCTGTATTTGAAAAAGGCTTATTTTTATTTGGGATCATTCTAACACATTTAGAGAGTTTTTATAATTTAAATAAAATTATTCCTTCTAAAATACTTACCATAATTAGACAAAGCCTGCACATCGACACCGAAAAACGGATTCAGGAATAAAAATAGTAACATCAGAAAGGTCGATAATTTGACCATTTTGATCGCAAAACTTCGAAACATCGCTGAAAATGCTCTTTGCATAAAGATTTTTAATCGATCAGATTATCTATAGGCCTAAATTGCTAGAATGACTAAAAAATGTAAAAAATTAATAGGTTGAAAACTAATAAACAAATATTGGTCTCGGAAAAATTAGGGTCGCATCACTCTTATTAGCTATTTTTAAAAAGTGAATGGCAAAAAGCTGCAGTTGAAGAACAAGAATGTTATATCTTATCGATTATGTATATGGAGGAATATGGAGGAATGTAAATAATAGAATTATATATTATTATTATTGCGAAAATTTTATTAATACAAACACCAAAAAATGAAATCAATGAATTTTGGAATATTATGCATCAGAGATTGTTGTACGCATGAATCCCATGTGAATATAATCAATTAAAAATTACCCAAATTATTATTATTATTCCTTTTCCCTATCCATCCATATTCAGCAACCAAAATCTTGCTAAATAATAGAAATAATGTGGATAAGATGTTGGGGGTCTAAGCTCTAAGGATGAATAAAAAAATTATAACTTTGTAGGAGGATACTCCCATATCTTCTTTACATTTCCCATATCTTCTTTACATTTCCCATATCTTCTTTACATTTTTTCTTCTTTACATTTTTTACAGAATTTTCCATCCCAGGCAAAAGTGTCGAGTAAAAAACCCACAAGTGGCCTAGTTCAAAATAGCCCCAACCAGTTTTTCGAGTTTAAAACAGTTTAGTGGCGAGATGGAAGTTCGGTGACCTGACCTAGTATTCTGCGGCCGCCGGAGCGAGGCCAATTTGAACTAGGGTTGCACGGAACCGGGACCGGTCCGGGACTCCCGGTCACTCCGGGACCAAAGTCCCGGTTCCGGTTTTCAAAAACCGGGATTTCCCGGTTTCGGTCCCGGTTTTCCTAGGTCCCGGTCAGTCCCAGTCCCGGTTTTTGCGAAAAAGTTCCGGTTCCGTGGCACCCTAATTTGAACTTTTTTCTTGTGTCGGATATCTACATTGAAACAAAAATCTATTTCGCCAAAGCATAATAAAATAGCATAGGTATGTACAATTTAAAAAATATGACGATTCATCCCACACGTTTTTTTAATCTATATTATCTTTTACTATGCTTTGGCAAAATGTATTTTTCGTTTCAATGTAAACATCCAACTGAAGAAAATAATTCAAATGGCGCCCTGTCGATTCGTTCAACCTACGATTCGTCCCACCAGCCAAAAACCTACGATTCGTCCCACCAGCCAAAAAACCTACGATTCGTCCAACCTACGATTCGTCCCACCAGCCAAAAACCTACGATTCGTCCCACCAGCCAAAAAACCTACGATTCGTCCAACCCAGGGTGCCGATTTTACCCTGAAAACATGGCATTTGCCATGAAAAGAGGGTCCTCGCCATGTTTTTGCCATGATTTCCTTAGTTGCCATGATTTGCCATGATTTTNTCGCTTCAAAATATAGTTTGAAAAAAATGGAACATTTTTATGGCCACTAGTGTAATGTGCACAGTACTACTGGGGTGATTAAACGACCCTAGAATCCGCTTGAAAAATTCACGGTGAAAATTATTGAAACGAAAATTTGATTTCAAAATTACAAAACACCCAACAATGAAACACCGGACAATGCGGGATTGGGTCTTTCGTGAGCCCGCTGTTCTATAGCAACGTGTCAGAGACGCATAATAATCGATTTCTCTGCTCCTTTTTTGCACTGTCTTATTAGAACTTGGATTTTTTCCCACTATAGGGTTGATCGGTCACCCCAGTAGTAATGCCTCCGTTGTTGTTTGTTCGCTGTTGTTGGTATATAAAACCTCCATAGACTAGCTTATCTTTTCCCTTCTCGCTTTTGATGATATTGGCCATTTTTTCTTAAATTTTGTAAAATTTATTTTAGAATAAATAAAATAAGATTCGATGGGGATATGAGTAAAATGGAAATGATGATGAGGATTTGCACCTACTATTTATAATTTTCACCTTTGATTGAATGATTGACACATTTGGAATAATATTTCACCATGTTAACATTTTTGTAGTGGTCATGGATTAACACTTTACTGGGGGTAATGAAATGATTGTTTTCGTATATTTAAATTCATTCTTCAAAAACGAGATCGATCAACATTTTATATTTTTATTACGAACAGGCTTTTTATATAGTGTACGGGCGCCCTGTCGATTCGTCCAACCTACGATTCGTCCCACCAGCCAAAAACCTACGATTCGTCCAACCTACGATTCGTCCCACCAGCCAAAAACCTACGATTCGTCCAACCTACGATTCGTCCCACCAGCCAAAAACCTACGATTCGTCCCACCAGCCAAAAAACCTACGATTCGTCCAACCCAGGGTGCCGATTTTACCCTGAAAACATGGCATTTGCCATGAAAAGAGGGTCCTCGCCATGTTTTTGCCATGATTTCCTTAGTTGCCATGATTTGCCATGATTTTAATTTTTTCCGTAAAGTAATTATTTTTTACTTGAAAAAAGGAGCAATGGTTCAAAATAATTAAATTTCCCGCCATTTCCTAAACAATTCTGGCTTTTTAGGGCAAATACGTGTGATCAATGATAAAAATTTTCTTGCATTTTATTTTTTCTTTATTTATTCAGTTATTCTTTATTTATTCTTCCATCACTTTGCATGTGAATTTCAGACCAATTTAATTCATAAAAATTAATTTAGCTAATGAGTATCAAAAAATTCTTTTCGAAATCTCTCCTGGGAGAAAACCCATCAAATTCGCCTTCATTAAATTTGCAAGACGACGAATGTTCAACAGCGGATGAAGTATTAAGTGAAATTGAAAGCGACAGTGATCAAATCAAATCGCAGAGAAAACAACGAAAATATTCGCATCAAAAACCTGGAGGAGGCATTTCAAAATTCCAACAACAATACATCACAAAATACGAAAAAGACCACATAAAAGCCAGCAACAAAGGAACAGGCCATTTCTTCTGCGAGGCGTGCGGTGAACATAAAAATTTGAGCAAGCTTTCAGAAAGAGCAATTATTGATCATGTGAGAAGCAAGAAACACATCAAAAATCTCGCAGACCACAACACAAATTCAGCATTATCTAATTTTGTCAAGACTAGAACGGTCTAAAATTTTTTAATTTATATTTTAAATTATTAATTCAGTCTAATGAACAAAAGCGTGCGCTTGCAGCTGAGCTCGCCTTTGTTTACCATTGCGCCCGTCATAACTTTTCACTTCGATCAGCTACTTGTGGTTCTAAATTAATCCCTGTTCTTTTTGAAGGATCATCATCGGCTGAAAACTTTGCATCGGCTGCAGATAAATCTACAGCATTGATAAACGGTCATTTCCATTATAATTTAACAAAATTTAAGTTATATATTATTTAGGAGTGATCACTCCATATTTATCAAACAAAATCCTGGAAGAAATTAATGAATCTGGCGGTTTTTATTCCATTGGATTTGATTCGAAAACGGATGAGAGAAACCGTATGAAATTGAAACTTCTCAATTCACTTGTCTCTGTTAAATTGAACTCCGATTTTGATTGTTCTCAAGCTTATGATCTCTTTCTTTCCAACCCAGAATTGCTCAAAAAAGTATCTACCGCCGAGAAATATGATGTATAAAATTTTATCTGATGATTTATTCATAATTTTAAACCGTTCTAAAAGAGTGCCATGATTTTGCCATGATTTTGGAATTTACTGCCATGATTTTGCCATGTTTTTTACTGCCGGCGCCATGTTTTTGGGGTTTGGAGATCGGCACCCTGGTCCAACCTACGATTCGTCCCAACCAAATTTCTATTATAAGCAAAAAATCAATATTAAAGGGAAAAAATGAGGAAGGACTGTTCAATAGGTGAGTGCTGTATGATTTTTGATTTTTTAATGCAAAATTTCTTATTGTTGGGCTCGCCTTCGGCGAGCGAAATTTCGGTGAAGTCACATTGAAGTCTAATAATCTAGAATGGTACAAGTCCAAGAAAAAATAATTAATTGATTGTTACTTTTAATATTCTACATCATTGAAAGGTTAAGTGATTGTTGAAATAAAATATATGATTGAGATACATATTATTATTTGAAAAATTTAAATTTAAATAAATTTTATTTTTATTCATAGCAAATTTAATAGATTGTTGGATTAAATATTATTGGATGTGAAATTGGGTTACGTAAAAATGGCATTTTGACAGTGGCCAAAATGTTAATGAGAGAGCTATTTCGAGGAGAAAAATGTGAGGGTAATAAAGTTTCTACCGGTAAACAGCAATTGTGGACAGTATTCCGGGCCTGGAAAACCGTGATCCAAAATCAGCAAATAGCTGGGTAATAGTTAAGTTTGTTGCCCCCCTTTTTCAAAAAAAAATTTATCCCTAAAATCATCTAAAAACGGATGTCCTATGGGTGATTTTTAACGCTGAATCCGAATCTGGCGTTATTTTTGACGCATTGCGTCATCTGACGTCACTTTTTGACGCTGACGTCAATAAAAATTTTTTTGAAATTCGATTTTATGCAATAAATATTGTGAAAAATAGTGAATTAATGATGTTCACATGGGTAAAACAAAGAAACATGATGCCAGAAATTATAAAAGACATTTGCAAGATCACAAAATTTTTTGCGCCAAAGAAATTCTGGGAAATAGGTGTCATATGTTTCTGAGGTATTGCCATAATGATGCCGATTACGTTTAAAATGACCCCACAAAGATTCAACATTTTGCGTGTGAGAACCGGTATGGGGATCGATAAAGTTCTGGGAGTGGTTGACGGTGAAGTGGGTGTACCCCTGGGGAAGATTTGGAATCCTCTCGTAGGCACGCCAGCGAAGCTTGAACTGAGGCTTGCGAATCTTTTTGAAAAGTCCGACTTTCCAATCAAATCTTCGAAAATTTGGAAAAAAAATTTAGGGCCGAGTTGTGATCTGGCACCGAATTGTCGTAAAAAAATTCGTGCCGAATTTTGTCGCGTGTAGAATTGTCGTATCCCCAGACACCACATTTAGGAAAAACAATACATAAATCGTAAAAGTTAATGAAAATCCATGTAAGAGAAAAACAATCATTCATATATAAAATGATAGAATTTTGTGCCATTCTAGATTATTAGACTTCAATGTGACTTCAATTTCATTCCATATAAAATGATTTCCTTCAAAATGAGCACCATTCTTTGCTGTTTTATGCTTTTGGCACTTAAACATTGTTGCGAATCTGTGCAATGTGATCAAAATGGGTCGACGGAGGGTGTCTTTGATCCGAATTCTTGGTACGATGTCATAGCCCCCATGGTACCCGAAGAGGACGAAGAGATGCGCGGGTTGTTGTGTGATTTATTAGACTTATTATAAATCCTGATATATAAAAATGTAAATATCAAATTTCAATATCCGTAGATACGAGCAACTCCGCCGATTTTATAAAAAGAACGTTCATTTTCATTGGTACTTTAAATTGAGAATAATCATAGATATAAGGAATAGGATAAAATACTGCAATAGTAATTAATAGACAACCAACATATATGTTGAATTTTATACTTTATGAATAATAATTGATATTTAATATTTAATTATAAAAATGGTAGCTGAAAATTGGCATACATAGATAACTGGGACGGCATCCTTATTCATGACATTAATTAATTCATGTAGCAAGATGTTGTCTATTCGACCAAAAAATCGGATGAAATTAAGCCCATTCCATCGATGGGTAAATCCAGTCTGATGCTAAAGGTGAACAAGGGTATCCGACGGATGAGCACCGGATTCAAACGGGTCATAGACGGGATGGCCAAATGGCCCAAATTGGTCAAAATTTACAAATCACTCTGTTCGGGCAAATTTTACGGCGAAATTGCGGCCAAAAATCCGAAAATAACCAAAATAATTCCTTCGATGGTCGAATGCTCTCGAGGAATTCGGAGTTTCAGTAGCGAAAAAGTGCCAAAATTGATGGGCCAAATGCAAAATTTGATCGGCCACATTTGGCCAAAGTGGAGGGTGTTGATTTGGCCAAAGTTCCACCGATGGAAATTGAAGTGAAAAAGGGCAAAAATTTCATTTTGACAGTGACCAAAGTGTTAATGGGAGAGCTATTTCGAGGAGAAAAAAGTGGGGACAGTAAAGCACTTACCTACCGGTAAACAGGAATTGTGGACCGTGTTCCGAGCCTGGAAAACCGTGATCCAAAATCAGCAAATAGCCGAATTGCTTCCACAAAATTCCGGAGTGAAAGGTTTTTTGTTTTAGTTCCTCATCTTTTTTAAGGATTAATTTTTTGTTGAAATTTTGCTATATTTTTTAAGCTACTGGAGTTGGGCATCGAAGGAAAAGAAGAGGTGTTTTATGGGTGGCCACGCTTTGCTTGCTGTTTGCCCCCGTCGTTCTTCTCTAAAGAATTATTTAATAGTTAATAATATTTTTTGTCAATCCTTCCACTCATAATCACCTAATCGCACATTATTTTCTGGCTAAACTCTGATTATTTAAATTGATTTCTAACTCTGATAATTTGCAGAAAATAAAATTTTTATAACAGATTTGAGTAGCAAAACTGTATTCCCGTAAATTGTAATATATATAATAAATACATAGTATTTGTTACAAATTTCCTCCGATTTATACTGAAAATTTTTTGGACCAACCATTTTGAGACCAAAATCGACTTATTTTATCAAAAATTCTAATTTATTTCATCAAGTAAATTTTCATAATAAAAGAATTAAAAAATTATTCCGGTGGCTAATTTTTTGGCTTTTAAGAGAATACCGTAAAATCTATATTATAAATCCCCTGAATTTGAATCTCCACCCTATAATAAACTCCCTACAGAGGGGTTAAAAAATATAAGTTTCTGCACTAGAACTCCCGAGATTCTAATCAAATTTTCAATTTTTACATGGGGAAAGTAAAAAAAAATCAAAATTCATTAGACTCATCGCTAATCATTAGGGTCCGGATTTATATGCGCTAAATTTTCCAAATATGCGTATAAAATATGCATGGAAAAATGCCAAAATATGCGCAAAATATGTGCAAATTTTTTGCAAAATATAACCTAAAAATGCAAAAATTTTGCCTAAAAAGCAATTCTTTACTATTTAAAATGGTTTTTTGCATATTTAAGGCATGCATATTAGGTTAAAATTAACTTTGGTACTTTTTTTTTGCATTTTTGGCCTTTTTCATGCCATTTTTGAGAATTTTTGAAAAGCAATGTGATTTCTTAAGAAATTTGGCCATTTTTCTTTGAAAATTATAAAAGTTTAACCATTCTTGAATTTTTCAAAATTGCCAAAAAAAAATTGAAAAATGTCCGAAAAAATTCAAAAAATGCAAAAAAATTTCCAAAAATATGCAAAAATTTCTCAAAAATGCCCAAAATATGCTCAAATACGCATAAAATATGCAAAGTATGCAAATATGCACAAAAAATCGAAAATATGCAAAAATATACAGTTAGAAAACCATTCTAGAAGGTTCAAATCATGTTAAAAATGTGTTTTACGTGATTTTCAGGCCGTTCTGAAGCTGCAAAAAAATCCGTTCCCTATTAATCATGCTCTTTTTGTACTGTTCCAAAATGAGTGGTTGAAAATTTTAATTCCCAAGGGTTCTAATACAGTTTTTACATACCTATATTTTTCACAGGAAATCAATTTTATCGAGCATTTCAATTTCACAGAATCATCAAATTGAATAGATTTATTTGAAAAACGAGCTTACTAATGCTTACTAATACTTTACAAAAAAAAATTTTGATTCTTTTTTCACAATGGTTGCTCCACCAAACACCAAACTAAACCTCCTGCTCCATCCCTCCTCCGCAAAAAAATTGATGAAAATTTCCTATTTAAACATGGACAAATGGGATTATGGACAAGGCATCCCAGCAGATTGAAAAAATAAAATTAATTTAAAATTAAAGGCCAGGAATGCATGTAGTCTGGTGTATACCGATCACCCATTACCCTCAATTTTTTTGATATCTCAAGTTAACTTTTTTAGACTTATCAAATTAATTATACGATCATTTAGATCGGTCCATTCAAATTATTAAGACAAAAAATCCCCAATTTATAAAGGGGAGAATTTTTATGGTTCTCATTCCTTATTTGCATTATTGTCCAAAATTAATTGACATTTAATCTAGCTAATATTTTTGATTTTTTTGATGCAACTTACCGTATTCTCTCTAAAATAAGCTGCCCTTCTAATATAAGACACCCCTTTGATATAGTATGAAAAAATAAGGCAGGTGTCTTATTTTAGAGAGAATACGGTAATTGGATTTACAATTTTTAATTTTGATCTCATCTGAATCATAGTCACTTTAAGATCTTTATTGACATCAATTCGATTAAATTTATTATTATTATTATTTGAACTCACAAAAGATGCAAAAAGTAAGATTTTATAGTAACCAACATCGTGAAATACTAGGGTTAAATGCTGGGAACTCAGAAAATTAGGGCTGGATTAGTGGGGGCTTCTATTAGAGGGTAGGTGGCACTTATATTTTTTAATATTCCACATAGAGATGTCTTCTATTAGAGAAGGACTTTCAAAGAGCTTAATAGTATAAGAAAGAAATAAGGATAAAACATATATATTATGGTTATATAATACGACATTAGCATAATTATAAATTTAAATCTAAAAAATTAATTAAAATATTTTTCCAGTTTTCATCAATTGTGCTACTCTTTTCATTGGTGGCCCTATTGGTGTCGTCAGTCAATGGCGCATTGCCAAGTAAGTCAATGCACATACCCTAGATCAATCATTTAATAAAATCATATCTTACAGTTTCCATTTTATAAATAAATTTTTTCTAAATTCCATAAAAAATATTTAGGCTGTCATGGTGTCAGATGCAAGAAGGGATACCGTTGCACTATAAACATGAGCCGACCCACTTGCATCAAAAGTCAGTTCAATTGGCTATCAATTTCGAATTTATCAAGGGAATCAGATTTCAATTCTATAATTCGTTGGCATAGACAGGGGATATACATGGGGATCAAAAAAAGGTGCTAATCGACAAAAAGGCCAAAATAGTTTTTTCGTATCTTTTTTATTGCATTTTTGTGAAGATTTAACCGAAAAAGTTTAAAATAGGTTATAAGTTTTTAAAAAATATCTTCAAAACCATAAAATAGTTTTCTGCGCATATCTTGATAAAAATATCATCCTCCCACTACCACGATAGCTTGTCAAATTGTCAAATGTCCACCCGGAAAAAGATGCCGAAATGCCGCTCATGGCGCGATGTGTTTTGGAAAAGGTTTTGTCAGCTTATATAAAAATCAATGTGAAAAATAATAAAAAATGTTTAAACAATTCCATTAAATATTCTTTTAATAAAATAATAAACATACAAGGTGTGTGACCAATAAGTACGAAACCGGGAGAAGAGAAGAAAGTGAAAAATGAGAAAAAAGAAGAAAATGTCCAGCAGGATGTGATATCCAACTGTATTATCATCAATTAAATTTGTTAATGAATAATTTTTTATCTATTCTAAAATTTGCTAAAAACAAACCAATATCTATTATTATTTTTTTGTAACTGACTGTAGTGTTGGGAAAAGTATATATATCTGGCTCCGACCCCCTAAAAATTTATGTTGCCTTCTTATTTATGTAAAATTGATTTTTTCCTAAAAATACGTTATTTGTGTATATAAAAATTGACCATAAATGACTATCCTTTTGGTAATTTTGTGCCAAATTTAATTTCATATTAAAGCATAAATTAATTTGGAAAACAGAAAGTGGTTATCCCAACACATTGCAGCAAATGTCTCAAGTAAAGTGATATTATGTGTGTGGAAATAATAAAAAATAAAAGATGAAGAAATTACAACCATAAGAAAGAAACAAATGGAATTAATGTATTCTTACATAAAATTTTAGTAAAAGAAATATTAAAAAAAACAAATAATGATACAAAAAGTAATAAAAAAATTTTTTTAATTGATTTCTGGTCAGGTTTCTATGGTTCCCCCCCCCCCTTCGTACAGAAGTAAAGACCGCCCGATTTTTTTTTGAAAACATTTATTTTTTCCGAGAAAATTGGTGGCGCTAATTCGAAGAAGGTCACGTTTGAAAACCCAAAATTTAACAGGGGGGACCCTTTTCATTTGAAAACCAAAAAAAAAAGATTTTTTTGCGTTTTTTACCTTTTTTAACTAATTTTTAAGCAAAAGTATTGGAAAAACCCAAAAAAATTTATTGGTTTTCAAACGAAAAGGGGGGACCCTTTGGTGGGTTTTCAAAAGTGACCTCCTTCGAATTAGCGCCAAATTGGTTACTTTTTATGAAAGTTGAAAAAAAATTGACAATCAAGACAAAAAAGAACATAGATCGATCGGAAACCAAAACAAATCTGACAAATCAGAAAATTTAAATTTTGTCAAATTGGACCCCTCCAAATCAGAACAAATCTAAAAATCAGGATAAATGACATTTTCTGCTGCTCTAAATACTTAGGGTGTGTACTAAGTTTTGAGGGTCTCCATTTTACGTTGATAAATAATTTATTAAAAATTCGAATGAACTTAATAAAATATCGAAATATACATTATTATGATTGATCATAAGATGTCATTTTTGGACAAAGCATCAATGTCCCTTTCTTAAAAATCAGGGAAGTTTGGAGCAAAATAAAATCTGAGGTCATTTTTGACATAGTCAATTTGGACCATATTTTTCTCGACAAATTAATAGACGAAAGAACTAGCTCGAAAGTTATTCTGATAGTGCACAATTTGGTGATTATTCTAGGTAAAACTGAGCTTCCTAGCTCAACTAGGTCAATTATTTTCTGGGATCTTTTTTGAAACATCGATTTTGAGCCAATCACCAAAATAAGTATCCTTTGGAAAAAAGACAAGAAAAAACTAAACAAATTGAATTTTTGCTGTAAATAACCTAATTTGGGCTAATTGAATTGAATGATAATGATTTAAACATTTTAAAGAACCATTCAGCTGAGATTCCCATTTTGTCCCCGGAAAATGTCCCAATTTTATAGGGTTTTTGGCGACCTACTTTTGCCATTTCTTGAATTTTTACTGGAAAATTTCTTTTATGGTGTAAAAGTAGGTGCCATGGGCTATCTTTTTCTGCACAATTTGTTTTTCTTTCTTTGCGAGATGGAAAAATATATAAGTTATGATTTTTTTAAATAGACAAAATGGAGACCCTCAAAACTTAGTACACACCCTAAGTATAATGCCATCGTGTTTGTGAAGCGATTTGAGATATGTTTTTCGTTTTTCTATCAAAATAAGCATTTGCAACATTTTTCCAAAAAGAAATAAAATAAAATCCCCAGAATGACGGCGGCACTGGCAATAATTCCTAGGATAAGCGCAATTCCCCATTTCCATTTGCTTAAATTTTCAATTTTTAATAAAATAAAAACAGATAATAAATTTTTATCATAAAAAGAATACTTATTTATTCCAAATAAACATATGTTTATTCGAAATGTTTCATTATAATTATAACTTCTGTTAGGATGTTTTATTTTAGTTTTAGCTCTATGATTCATTGTCTTCTACAAAAATGTCTTATTATATTTATCAATATTTGGTCCAAAATTTTCACTGATTTAATTGATATTTATAGTTTAAAAAGGATAAAATAAAAAATAAAATAAAAAATATGGTTTTTTACTTATTACTATTTAAAAAATAAATGCCATAAAAGATGTAATTACCGTATTTATTCTAATGTAACGGTATACCGTTATATTTTTCAACCTAGTCAAAAAGTTACCGTACTATTAGAGACTACCGTTATATAAGAGACTACCGTTCTATTTTTCAACCACCTCTATCAACCAAATATGAGGCCGGTGAAAATTTCGAAGACCAAAAATTGAAATTCTTCATGCTTGTTGTTTATTCTTCAAAATGGACTAAATAATAATTTTTCTTTTTTGAGGTGGGGGAAGGAAAAAGACTTGCAAAAATTTTCTGAAAAATTGGCTCTTGGAACAGATTAGGAGTATCTTAATTTGTAGTTGCTTAATCTGTTCTGTCCAATTCTATTCCTATTCCAAAATTTTCAATCTATTCTGTTCTTGTTCTAATTTAAACTAGTATGTTTTTTTAAATTTGTTGAACAAATAATTTTATGAAGCGATTCTTTGATTGAAGTAATAGAGAAATTGAAAGGCAAAAGAGTAGCACACAAGAGAAAAAGGCGCAGAGAGAAAGTTCACATTGGAAAACTTTCTCGTCGTAAAATTATTGAACCAATAATAACCTTTTATTTCGATGGGATTTTTTTTTGATTTCATAAAATAAAATTGAAATAAAATTTTTTGAATTATTACCTTTATATTAGAGACTACCGTTATATTAGAGATTACCGTTATATTTTTCAACCTCGAGCGAAAGTTACCGTTATATTGGAGACTACCGTTATAATAGAGACTACCTTTATATTAGAATAAATACGGTAGTTAAATGATAAGAATTGCGTTTGTAATTGCATTTATATGGCAAGAATTTCTTATCTAAATGGATATCATCAAAAATAACACAACCCAGATCACATCCCAGATCACATCCCAGATCATATAGAGGAAATATTGCCAATATCAAATAGTCATTATTTTGTGGAATTTTTGATTGATCACTTATTTTAGATATAAAAATAACACAAAAATATGGGTTATGATGATAATTAAAAAGAAATTGTAAAAAAAATTTTTTCTGTAAGATTCTTTTAGCATATCCATAATGAAAATATTTGTATGGTCAAAAAATATGTGATATAATATGCATCATCAGATTGTCATTACTCATTATTTACTCTATGAGACCTCTGAGATGGTGAATTGACTTGTGAATTGTGTTATTTTTGATGCTTTCAATTTATACAAGAAAATCAGTGCTATATAAATGCAATCAAAATCATAATTTTTTAATCATTTAATTAATTTCCTCTTTCATTGCATTAGCAATCATTGAAAAAAAATACTATTTCACATCCAATCTATTTTATTCCAATATTTTATTAAGTTTCTATGTAAATATAATAAAAAGAAAAAAATGGGTTACAATAAATAATTTTTGATGTGTTAAGCCATTCTGCTGATCTGTGATTTGCAAAAAAAAATAAATTAACTTGAGAAGTTTATTTCAAAAATTTATTTCAAATAAAAAAATGATTTCCATGAAAATGTGCGCAATTGTTTGTTGTTTCATTCTTTTGGCATTCAACCCTTGTTGCGAATCAGTCGAATGTGAGCAAAATGTGTCAACGGAGGAGGTCCATGATCCGAATTCTTGGTACGATGTCATAGCCCCCATGGTACCCGAAGGGGACGAAGAGATGCGCGGGTTGTTGTGTGACTTGGACAAAGTCAGGCCATTGGTGGAAGAGATGGCAAATGCCAAGTTGGACCATGAACAACCGGCAAAAGCTGAAGATGAGGTATAATAATTTGAAAATTTGTTCATAGCACGAAATAGTTTTCAAATATATGAATTGCAATCCAACAATTAATCAACCACACCAATATGCAGCATAAAGATATCCTTACACCGACCATATTTTAAAATGAAAATAAGAATTTTCAACCTAATAGTAACAGATTGCAGCTGTTAAAACTGTCAGATTGCAGCTGTCAAATCTATTCTGATGCAAAAGGTGAACAAGGGCATTCGACGTATAAGCACGAGCTTCAAACGAGTCACAGATGGCTTGGCCGAATGGCCCAAATTGGCCCAAATTTACAAATCACTCCGATCGGGCGAATTTTACCGCCAAATTGCGGCCAAAAACCCGAAAATGGTCAACATAATTCCTTTGATGATCGATTGCTCTCGGGGAATTCGGAATTTCAGTAGTGAAAAAGTGCCAAAATTGATGGGCCAAATGCAAAATTTGATCGGCCAAATGGCCAAAGTGGAGGGTATTGATCTGGCCAAAGTTCAGCCGATGGAAATTGGAGCCAAAAAGGGTAAAAATGCCATTTCGACAGTGGCCAAAGTGCTAATGGGAGAGCTATTTCGAGGAGAAAAAAGTGGGGACATTAAAGATGCTACTGGTAAACAGGAATTGTGGACCGTGTACCGAGCCTGGAAAACCGTGATCCAAAATCAGCAAATTGCCGAATTGCTACCACAAAATTCTGGAATAAATAGTAATTAACAATTTTCAACTATAAATATCAGTAAAATTAATGGAAATTTTGGAGCCAAATCTTAATAATAATAATAATAATAATAATAATAATAATTTATTATAGTGGTTTTATTTTATTAAATATTGATTATTTAAGCAAATGGGAATGGACATAGAAGAAAGAAGCGGATGGAAATTGGGCTTCTCGCAGCAATTATTGCCGGTGCCGCCGTTCTACTCGTTATTTTGGGCATTTTATATTATTTCTTTTTGGAGAAATTGTGCAAGGCTTAATTGGATAGAAAAATTATGACTCAAATCGTTTCGAAAGCACAATGGCCTTTGTCATGCTTTGAGGAGTCCAAATTTGACAAAATTAAAATGTTCTATTCTGTCAGATTTGTTCAGATTTTCGATCTATGCCCTTATTTTGTCCTGATTATCAATTTTTCAAATTTCATAAAAAAATAATCAATTTTCTCAAGCAAAAATAGCCTTTATTTCAAAAAATATTCCGGCGGTCTTTATCAGGACGATCGTATGAAAGGAACCAGAGACACGTGGACGGTGCTATGTCGTTACCAAAAAAAACCATAATGGGAGTTACAAAAAAGTGCCAAAACTCAATACATTCTCCAAAAACTTTTTATCAAGCTTGTTAGGCCTAAATTTCCAGTGACAAAGTTGTGCAGAATTTTGTGCTCTATCTTCTGGTAATTTTAGTTATTTCGAAATTCGAACAAAAAGTTCGAAATTTTTCGAAATATTGAAAAATACGATTTTAAAACATCATTAAATTCTGCATAAATCTGTCACTGGAAGTTTTGGCCTAGCAAGCTAAACAAAAAATTTTTGCGAAAAGTTCGTCATTGCTGATAAATTAGATATTGTATCAATCTTTTTTATTTGCATCTTCTTGTACATCAGCACATTCAGCCGAAGTTTGGCCATCATTTTGTGCTTTGATCGAAGAAAATCCTTGCACAATTGCTTTTTCGATGTTGCCCAATAGCTGTTTGACCTTACATTGTCTCGACAGGTTCTAAAAAATTCAAAGCAATAAAAAAAGTAATTATTTTAATTAATTATAATTAGGGCCCTGTATCAGAAAATAGGTGTCTAAACAAGGCATTAAAATGCCAAAATAACAAAAAAAAGACACAAAAATGACAAATTGTACTAAATTTTGCATCAATATTCAAATTATAATAAATATGCAGATCCCAAAAATCGAATAAATTTCAAAATGCAAAAAATTTTGAAGCATTGATAAATCAAGCATAAAAGGTATTTTTGGCTACTAATTTTTTTTACAAATGGCATAAAATAGGCATGAAAATGGCGAAAAATACTAAGCATGAATTCATCGGCGGTATCGAGATTATAAGGGTGCTATGGAAATGGTATGATCGGTGCTAGGACGTTAAAAAATCGTTAATCTGGCCAGTCTGGCCGAAAACTTTTTTATTAGACCAGATAAGACCAAAAGTATAAAAGCAAAAATGTGCAGAATTTCATTCTCTATCTATTGTTATTTTTATTTTTTCAAATTCGGCTAAAAAAATTCGAAATAAACCCCTGAAAACATAATTTTTCGGTATTTCGACAAAATTTCGAAGTTTTTGGCCGAATTTCGAAAAAATAAAAACACCAGAAGATAGAGCATAAAATTTTGCACATTTTGCTTTTTATACTTTTGGTCTAACTAGTCTAAAAAAAAGTTTTCGGCCAGACTTTTTTAACGCCCAAATCGACGATTTTTTTAACGTCCTAGCACGGTATGATCGGTGCTATCTAGATGGCAAAACCATCTCGATGCCGAGCATCGAGTTGGCTGATCCCCCCTAGGAAATACTTGCATAAGATAACCAAAAAAAAATTCAAATCTTATGCTCCTGCACCACACTGAACTTGCCGGTCTCGATGACCAGCTTGTACACCTTGCAGTCCTCGAGCTGTACCTCATGCACCGGTTTACCGTCCGCTCTCTTCTCCTTACCTCCTCCTCCTCCTCCTACAACATCTTTGTTGTTTCGTTGCACCCAACAATCCGATGTCAATCCACATTTGCCATTCAACCTCCTGGGAAAATGCCCGAGGCCCTTGCTTACACCCTGAGGCAAAAGGATGCTGTTGAAAAACAGTTTCTGGCCCTGGTCTTTGCCCCAATATTGGACACTGCACTCAACATTCCGCCCCAATGACATCTTCTCAACGATCAGCTCAAACATAATGTTGTCGTTGCTGCTGTTGTCAGTGATCAGGGGGAACATGTCATTATTGCGGTCGGTGATCAGCTGAGGGTGATCAAAAATCCATCCATAACGGCTTTTTCAATGTTGCGCATCATCTGTTTGAGTTGGCATCCTTTCGATAAATTCTAAAAAATCAAACGTATTTGAAATAAAAAATATTTTTTCCTAAAATTATTATAAAAAATAGCACATAATATTTATTATAAAAATAGCATAATAATATTTAAAGAGCAAATGCATTAATTGAAATCTCATTGCATTTTGGCATTCATTCCATTTATATGAAGAAAATATTGGTAACCGGTATTGCTAAAAATTCCGACTCCAGCTCCAGAAACGGAGTAAAAATTTCTGAGAAGTCGGAGTCGGTATTCCGGAGTCGGTATTCCGACAACGCTGTTGCTCACCAGGATCTTATTTTTAACATTTTACTACAAATTTTACCTAAAATATTTTGGAAGCAGTTTTGGCCTTTCAGGGGCCTTTTCGATGCTGAATCTAATTCTGACGTGAAAAAAAATAAATCACCAAAAAAACTTTTTTTCGGTGCATAAATGACTTCCTGTAAGGACATAGAAGATTTTGGTCGACTATAGGACACGATTTGCTGTCAAAAATCTCGAAATGTACCTTTTTCAATTGTTAAAAAATGATAAAAAAAAAGTTTTGTATAAATATAAAAAATTGTTGAATAAAATCGCTGATTTTTTTAGCAAATATTTTTTGTTTTTTTAGCATAGTACCACTTGCCTTGTGCTGCTGCACCAAGCTGAACTCGCCGGTTTCGATGACCAGCTTGTACACTTTGCAGTCCTCGAGCTGTAAATCGTGCACCGGTTTGCCTGCTCTCCTCTTCTCATTTGGATAATCTTGTTTCCCACAATTGTCAATCCACATTTTGAATTCATCAATTTCCTAGGAATACGGGGTATGTTTCCCAGAGATTTCGACAGGGTATATTTTAAAAATTATAACTGATCTTTCAAATATGAAACTTGTATGATTTTTTAGACCTTAAAATTTTTGTAAATCTTCTGAACCGGGTGCACCGGGTGCTATTTATGATATTTTTTAAATTTTATTCATCAGACTCCCAAAAAAGTATCCTAATCCAAAAAATAGAATATCAATATATGATCCATTTTATTTTGAAAAAAAATGTCATTTGACTAATTGGAGGGAGAGGATCTGGTTAACAAATTTTCAAAAAGTCACTTTGTAAGTCCTCTGAATATTTTGAAAAATTTTCGCTAAATCCGAGACCAATGAACTTTTGACCAATGAACTTTTTTGCCCAGTCCATATTAGTAACATAGAAAACTCTGCTACATGTAAAGAAATTTAAATTTTCTTTTATTTTTTTCAAACATCTAAAAAAATTAGAACCTAGAATATGCCCGTGGGTGTCGGTTACACCGTGACGGAATACGATTGAGTCGATCCAGGCTTCCTGAATCCTGACCCTGCTGGTCTTTGCAAGTATATTGAACAGTGCATTCAATGTCCCTCCCCATTGGAATCTTCTCCACAATCAGCTCAAAAATCATGTTGTCGTCATTGGCTGTGATCAGCAGCGGAGATATGTATAAGGACGGCCAGCAAAACAACAGCATGGATCATGTTGGAATTTACGCTTGCTAGGAATGTAATGAAAAGGGTCTGAATCTCTGAATCAGGGCTGGGCGAAATTCCGTGCAAAAAACAATTTTCGGTCTTAGGATGTTAAAAAAATTGCAATTTGTGCCAATCTGACCAAAAAAATTTTTTTTGAAGCTTACTAATAAGCTCAAAGTTTAAATTCAATGTGCAGAATTTATTAATCCAGTTTCTGATTTTATTTTCGAAATTCGGCCAAAAAAAATCTAAATTTGTACAAAATATGGAAAAATCACGGAAATTTTGAATTTTTTGGCCGAATAGCGAAAAACTAAAAATACCAAAGGATAGAGCATAAAATTTTAGGCACCCATTCTGCACCTTTGTACATTCTGTGCACCGGTAAAATCATCGAAGAAGCTCCTGATTGGTAAAACGAATTTTATAATTATGAAATACCTAGATAGATTCCGAAGTGCTTCTTTTATTTGGAATGAAAATTGTGTTGATCAACAAAAATGATGTTGATCAGCAAGCATGATGTTGATCATGATCATGTAAGAAGAATGCGCCGCAGCAGAAGATGCTTTACGTAAATTCCATGCAAAAGAAAAAATCAATTAAAATTTAAATTATTCGATGATCAAATTTAGCCATATAATATTATAATTTTGCAACTTATTAGGAAATGATAGTTCAATTGGTTGGGAAAAATATACTGTATAATGAATATATTGGTTATCATGCTAATTTGATGATTCACAAATAACATTTCGGGATAATGAACACATTTGAAAATTCGACACCACGATTCATTCCATTTTTGCACAAAAACTGGCCCTAAACTTTTGTTGAAGCTTGCTAGGCTAAAAGACAAAGTTGTGCAGAATTTGCAAGTAATGCTGGCGGCCCCGATACGGGCCGCTGAAGAAAATTTGAAAAAAATTAGGTCGCAATCTTAAGAAATTTAACCATCTAGGGCCCTTGATCTTACCCAATTTTCTCTAATTTCTCATTCTTAGGGGTGTATTTTCAAAACCGAAAAACCGGCGGTTTTGGGGTCCCGGTTTTCGGTTTGGCCGGTTTTGGGACCCCCGGTTTTCGGTTTCGGTTTTAGGGCCAAAAACACCGGTTTTCGGTTTCGGTTAACCGAAACCGAACCGGTCTAGATCAACCCTAGACAAAATGATGAATATCGGAATGATAGACAAATACATGATTGAAAATTTTGTTTAAAAAATTAGCTATAAAATAAGCAAAAGTCCCCCTTTAAATGGACCAATTCCAAAAGTTGTATCATTAAATTTCAACCAAAATGATGGTACTTTGGCTACATTTTTTCTTGGGCCAATTCTTATAGAATTAGGTTTATTTATACATATAGCTAATTTTTGTGTCACTACTGAAAGGCGCACTTTTTGACAGATCTATATGGTACATGTACCTTACACAAGCAGATCTATTTGATGCTTGTATTAAATTGTTGCGTAAAAATTCCATTATTTATGAATTTAAAAATTCATAATCATAAATATGAAAAAGAACGATTTTAGTGCCAGCACTCAAAAAAGGTTACTACATATCAAAAAGGGGCGCCTTTCAGGTAGCGCTTTTTTTTTGCTGGGGATAGAACAATTGACTAGAGCGTGAGTGGATAAATTGCTTTGGGAATGTTGAATCAAATTTTATTTATACAGACCCAAATATGATGTTGATCACTAAGGATGATGCTGATCATGATCAAAATAGCAGATGTATATATGTAAAAAAATCGAATTAAAATTTTCAGTAGAACATTTAATTAAGTTTCCATTTTAAGAAATTAAAGAATGAGAAAATTAAGTAAAAACAAATATATATATACAGTATATAATTGAAAAATCAATTAATAGCTGGCAAAATACCTTGAAAAATTCAGAAAAAAATCCAGGACTTACAATTTTTACAATCCAGGAGTTTTCGAGCATTATTGAGGTTTTTTGAGAAAACTACATGTTATGGTCCACAACCTTATGTATACATATTATGTAGATCGTTAAAAAAGTGGCCAATGTTGCCAGTTTGGTAAAATGCTTTTTCCCAAAGCTTGCTAGGCAAAAAATTATAAAAAGCAAACTCGTGCAGGATTTCATGCTCTATCTTTTGGTATTTTCCAAATTAGAAACTAAAAACTTTTTTTTGGTACATATTTCGGGAAAATTGTTGTTGCATGAGTAATGTCCGATCTAATTTTTTACAAAACTTTAATGAAATTATTTTAAATTATTTATATTTATACTTTATTATGGAAGGGATCTATGCTATATTACACATAAATATTTGATTTAATGCAATTTATTTTTTTTAATATGGACTTCACACTTCACAAAAGTTTACATCAAAATTTTAAATTAAATTTTATTTCACAATAAAAATAATAATGTGAGCATTATTATAAATTGATTATAAAATAATTATTTTCTTTAAATGGAAAGGAAATGTTCCAGGATGATAATTTGCAAAAAAATGACATTTTTCCTGTGATCAACGCCATATTTGGATGATCAACATCAGTTCCAGGGTATAAATAAGTTTCGGAAAAAATAATAATACTTCACAATTCATAATGGCAAATAAAGCATTACTTTCCTTCTGCTGATGATCCTATACAATACTAATTATCAAAATTATACAATACCTTTATACTTCTGACAACATTCAAAAATATTTAAAAATTTTAGTTTTCTAGGTAATAGTTTAGTTTATCCCCCCCCCTCTTTTTTGAAAAAAAATATTTTTAAAAAATCGCCTAAAACTTCTTTTCTGGGGTAAATTTTGACGCAGAATCCGATTTTGACATCTATTTTGTCGTACCGAGTCACTTGACGTCACTTTTTGACGCTGACGTCAAAAAATATTTCAACCCATAAAATCAAATTACATAAAACAACGTCAAAAAATTGATGCTAGATGGACGCCAACATGGACGGTCAGCGGATTCTGTGTAAAAAATTACCCCAGGAAAGTCGTTTTTGGATGATTTTACGGAAGAAAAATATATTTTCAAAAAAGGGGAATAAACTAAGCTATTACCGTTTTCTAAAATTTTAGCACCTAATACACCTATATATACATAATACATAATACAGTTGAGCATAATTCAACATGTTCCCTGTTGTTCTGCTTTTGGCACTCATCCTTTTGTCCACCCTTACACCTCCGATCGCCGGCGGATATGACGACATTGTGTTCGAACTGGATGTCGACAAGAATCTGTACGGTACCGCAAGCAATTACACTGACTGTGAAGTCAAATATGCTTGTAAAGGCGAATATTGGGACCATGTCATAAAATTTCCCGCTGGGAAAACCAATGCCTTGGGGCGTATTCCATGGAATTTGAACACGGAAAAATGTGAGCTCACGTCAAAGTGTTGGTTTGGGCGTCATCAAAATGAGCGAACGGGCGAGCCGGTGCCAGATGTACGCTTCGAGGACTGCAAGGTGTACAAGCTGGTCATGAAGAGTGGCAAGCTCAGTGTGGTGCAGGAACACAAGGTAACCAACCACCAAGAAATTAAAGGCTGATAAAAGGGTATTTGGAAAAAAACACAGAAAAAAATTTGCGGCTCATTCAATAAATGGAGCAAATAATTAACTATAAAATGAGCTTAAGCCTGATCGAATTGGTCAACTGCGAGCAAAATTATGGCAAAATAAATTTTTAGCCCTGCTCTGTGCATTTTGGAAATTATTTCTTACAGAATGATTTGATTCAAATGGGCTTAGGCTCATTATGTGACTGATTTTTTCGCTCTTTTTTTGAACAAATTAATAATTTTGTCAGGACCATAAATATCGGCACAACAATTAGAAAATTCTATTCTTATAGACCATTTAGTGGCATTGATTTTCTGATGTTATTGTTTTAATCTTAGCGAACTCAACTAAATATATTTAAATCAATACTTATTAAAATATTTAAAATATCATTCACCATAGTCTAAAAAAAGCAACAATTTCTTAATTTGTCGAAAAAATAATTCCTCAAAATAAATAAAAAAAATATTAAGAATCTGTCCATTGGATGCCAAATCAAAGAAATGTTGACCAATATTGGGAAAAAGTTGACCAAACTTGAAGATAAACTTTCTGCTGACAATGGAGAGGAGGAAGATGCGTCTAAAGGCTCACCGAAACAATGATCGATCCCAAAAAGATCAAATTGATTCACTATTCTGTTTCTTTTTTCTAAATTTTCGAACATTTTAGGCTAGAATATATGAAATCCATTCATTTTAGGGCTTTCCTTTGTATGTAATTCGAAAAGGTGGCGAAAAAATTAATTGTAACTAAATTTTTCCTTTTATCATCAGAGGGAGTAATGTGGCGTCTCAGCGAGAGACGCTGATACATAAGCAATTTGCATGAAAATTGAATTAGGAATGCAAAAGTTTCGTCGAAATCTTTTTAAGACTCTCTAGACTAAAAGTAAAAAAAGCTATTTTGCAGAATTCTATGCTCTATTTCTTGGTATTTTTAATTTTTGAATTTCTGTCAAAAAGCTGAAATACCGAAAGAATTTTTAGAGGGTATTGGCCGAAATAAAAAAAACAGAAAATAGACCATAAAATTCTGCATAATGACTTTTTATATTTTTGGCCTAGCAAGTCTTAAAAAAGTTTTCGGCCAAGTTTGGCCTTAAGTAATCTGTTCGGCCTTAAGTAATCTGCTCGATATCTCGATTTCAAACTGCTATTTTTGCGGATACAGTTCGAACAAGCGTTCTCTCACTTATACACCTTTTATTTATAAATTTTTTTTAGACATTTGGCTGTGATTATGCGCGAAATCCATTTTTGCATTTTTTTTACATTAAATGCACATTTTATTTTTAATCAAAATTCAGCAGCTCAACCTAAATTCAGTTAGCTAAATTCAGATTTTTATTATCATAGTATTATGATAATAAAAATCGAGCAAAATTTAGAATTTGGATCCTTTTTTTGCATTTTATCATCATTGGTACAAAAATAATTTAATAATTGTTAGGAGACATTTTGGCGATATTCTCCTCCATATATTTCTTTTTTAAAAATTCATTATGTGAACTTACCAATACAATGTCTAATAATGTTCCTTCAAAGTACAAACTATCGACACAAGACTGATAAGTGAAAAGGTACTTTTCTCATTATTTTGTGTTGATAATGATCCTATGATCGAATGGCATTATTTGTCGATAATACACCCAATTCAAATGATTTTTAAATTTTATTTATTTCCATGTGACAGCTCTAATTATTTTATTATATGCAATTTTTTTGTCAGAAAATTAAATTTTCACTAAACTTTAAAATAAAATATATTTCATTAAGTTTATTGAATCGACTAATTTGGACTAATCTCATGTTTTTCGCATCAAATATAATAATAGTAGCAGTTCGCTGGTCATCCGCTTTATTAAAAATAATTTTAAAAAACATTCTGAAAGGCAAATAATGCAAGCAAAGTTATTTTTTAAATTTAAGCTTACTATGCTAAAAAGGCAAATTTTTGCAGATTTTTGTGCTTTATCTTTTAGCTCTATATCTGTTTGAAATTTTATATTTTTCAAAAAAGACTTATTTATGCGAGAATTTTAAAATTTTTCATGAAACTTATTATACTTAAGTAACAATTAAGATTAACTCTAGAATTTTTCAAAGGAACCTATTTTTAAAACTCGAATTTCTCAAATCTAATCCACCTTTTATCTATTATTCGACCCAAGCTTGCTATTAGGAAAAATAAAAATGCTATAAAAATTAAACCATAATTTATAATAAATTAATTATAAATTAATTATTAATTATTTAATTATGTAATAAATAAATTTTTTATTTTATATAATTTATTTATTTATTTATTTATTTATAATTTATATTTTTTACGAATATTTAGTTTACACAAAATCAAACATCAATTCATTCTTTTTCATAAATTTCAGAATGAAACGAACAAATTGCATTCTGGTACGGGTTTTTTGGTTCCAATTTTTATTTATTCTGGTCGGAAAATGTATGTCTGCAAATATTTTATTCACTTTTTTCCACGACAAAGGCAGTCATTTTCAGTCCATGTTCCCTATGATGGAGAAGTAAGTTAATAAAAAAATTTTTCGAAAATATTATAAAAAAATTTATTAATAAAATTTTATCATATTATGTAGTGTTTGATGCATATAAATAATAAAAATCTAATTAATTTTTTTAAATATACCTATCAGTAATTTATAAAATATTTTTATTATGTATATGCACATTGATAATAAATAAAAAACGATGATTTTTAAATTTTTTAAATTAAATTTTTTTAAAGCTTTTTTGATGTTTATAAAATGTTACGCGGAATTAATTAATTTATTTGTTTGGTTTATTTTAGTCTCGCCAAGCGAGGTCATTCCGTGACAGTTTTGGACACAGTTTATGCCAAAGATCAAAGTCCTCTGATCCATCATGTTCGGGCACAACTTCCCGTATCCCCAGCGAATGAAGAGGTTGGTTCCAAATTACCAATAAAATCGGGCCAAATAATAAGCAATTCGGAAAAAGGGAAAAATTTATATTTTTATATTTCAAAAGTTAATAAACTCGGGATAAATCGGAAGTTAAAAAAAATATAGCGAAATGCAAGAATTTTATTGGATATTAAAAATTAAAGTTCGTTTGCAAATTTTTAGGCAATAAAAGAATTATTCTGGTTTTCAGGAGAAGCGCCATTTTGCCGACATGGTTTGGAACAAACAGATTAAGGGTATTATGTTGACATATCTGTATCTTCGATGTGATCGAGAACTTGGCACTCTGATGCAGAATCACAGTAGACAAGTAAAGTATATGTATTGACAACAAGAAAATAAAATACACACCATCTTTCTCAAAAAATTCTATACAAGAGAAAAAAAATCAAGAGCGCCCTAAGCTTTTCATAGGAATTTTTTCAAGAATTTCAATGGACTTGGAACTTTTCAAAAAACTGGAAGATTAGGATTTTTCTAAAAATAGATCTACAAAATTTTACACAAGAGAAAAAAATCAAGAGCGCCTTAAGCTTTTCGTAGAATTTTTTCAAGAATTTCCATGGACCTAGAATTTTTCAAAAAACTGGAAACAGGTTTACATTTTTTAAATCTCATAAACACCCCACAATTTAATAAAAAAATAGAGATTGGTATTTCCTTAGTTCGTTTTTTTACCTGTCGGAACACAAAAATTTGAGCAGTTTACCGACCTTCTGAACACGGATTGGGATCTGATCGTGGTGGACGACCTGTTCTGGGCATTCGGTTTCGCCATGGCCACCTTCAAGCATCGAATGTGGGAGGCCCATGGAAAGCCCAGGGGGAAGGAGCCGCACATTGTGGTCTACGGCACGGCACAAGTCGGACTGGAGACTCATGAAGCGATGAGAGCCGGAGGTAATAAATCAGAAATTATTACGGTACTTTGTCTAAAATAATGCGCGAGCTTTTCAAAGGGAGAAATTTCCTTATTTTTCTAAGGGAGTTCGTTATAAAAATGTCCAAAGAACTTCTTGAATCCGAAAGAAACCTTCAAAAGATGTACTTACCGAGTAATTTTTCAAAAAATTAGGCATTACTGTCAAATTTCCACTTACTATCGAAATTTCACCGCCGAATTTACCGAATTTTGTCGAATTCCAGGCATAATCGGATAATGTAAACTTTATCTATATTGAATAGATAGTAGCTTCATGTTTTTATTTGGTATGTAGGTAATGGTGGAGTTTGGGTCACCAAAATTACAAAAAAAAATTCTCAAATTAAATGTGGACACAGAGATTTCGGGGTCACTGATTACGAACCCGAGTTATTTTCTTCTGTTCAATAAAGTCAAGACTTTGTAAATCCGTTTTTTCGAAAATTTTTCGATTTTCACTTCTTTCGAAGGGGGTAGCCTAATATTTTTAGAGAATATTATCATAGAAATTTAAATGTGTAATTCCGATTACAATTATTTTTTTTTCAAAGCTATCATTGGATTTTTGAGCAAAAAATAACAACGTGAATTTATCCATTAAAAATTACATTTATACCGTATTCTCTCTAATATAAGGCCTAGGCCTTATATTTTTCGATCACCTTCGAAGGGGGGCCTTATATTAGAGAGGGACCTTATAATAGAGAGAGGCCTTATATTTTTCAAAGATGTATTTTTGAAAAAATTGATTCATTACTCAATTGATTTCAATTCGAGGAATTAATTTTTTCCGAGAATTTTCAGAATTTTCCCTGTAGAAATTTTTGAATTGAAATCAGTGTTGTCTTGATCCACCAAATTATAATCTGATCCATGATCTGATCTGATCTAAATATGCAAATTTTGTAGCCAAAATATAAGATCGAACCACATATGGCTCATTTGATTGAAAGAACTGACTTCTTCCAGATGGGGAGGGCATAATTTTTCTGAAAATTGGAAAGTTTCTTAAGCTCATCTCTTCTTTGCTCATCTCTACACCGAAATCTCTCCCTGATCCCTGTCAGGACCACTACTTTTGAATAATTAAATTGATCACTTACGCCAATGTCTATTTGCGAAAATGAATGATGTATAATTTTTTTTTCAATTATATTTCATGTTTAAGCCATTTTATTCTGATTTGATCCTGATCCCGTGGGATGAGCTAATCCTGATCCCGTGGGTCAGAACCGATCAGATCATTTTTGATGATCCAGCTAACTGGATCAGATCATCTCTGAAAAATTGGATAAGGGACAACACTAGTTGAAATACCGTTATTCATTCTCATTCAAATGTTATTTTCAAATTTTAATTCTCTGGGTTAATATATGGTCACTCTCATAA
>LDKF01001641.1:9040-29001 GCA_001026735.1 Rotylenchulus reniformis
GATTTGCACCCAGGATAATCTAACCTAAAACAAGCATTCGATTTTTTTTCTTTTGGACAAAAATATTGCTCTGAGGCCCATAGATTATCATCAAGACCAAAGATCACCAGAAAATTTCATTTCCACAAGGTGAGATTGTCAAATTCGACCTTACCACGGGTTAAAGAATGCCTGGTTTACATTCCCGTATTCGACATAACAGTTGTAAAGGTGTGGGTATACGGAGAGTAAAACCCTACCCAATATCCCACTCCATTTTCCAGGACCTAAGTCATTTTATATTATCTTGATACCTTTTACCGCCACTCTATGTACCATTGTACCTTTACCCTCTACCATCTTCCCCTCACCCTTTACCGTCATCCCTACAGTATACCTGTTTCCTTACATTGTACCTTGACATGCCTCACTTTTCACTCCTCCGGCACAGGTACTACATTCCCCAGGACACCTCGCTGGACTACATCTGCTCCCAGCCCGACTCGGCCGGCCTGCACACGTGCCAGCAGTTGCCCCCATTTGTACAGCCCACCGATGGCCAAAAGTGCAACCTCACACTGGACCAGTACCACTGGTGGTGGGACCGGGACAAGCCAGGGCCAGCAGACCAGGCCCAGAGACAGGCCCAAAAGGATGGGTGCATCAACTGGAACCAGTACTACAGCGAGTGCCGGGTGATGCACAAGAACCCCTTTCAGGTGAGCTTGGTTTTCGAGCAGTACTTGGTGGTCCAAGAACATTCTAGTAGCGCAAATAGGGAATCCGCTAAGTAAGCTATCTGGAAGATTTAAATTTATGGGTTTTCATGGAATTTGGAACCAGAAAACCGCCATAGGGCGCGGGCTGTATTTCATCGTGAAAAAAATTCCGGAGGTGTGAACTGGAAATCGAGGGTTCAAGACCAGGCTAAAATTAAGGCTAACATCAATAGGATTACGAATCAAATTTTTGGAGATCAAAAATAAATTTCCGGTGATCATTTTTCGCGATTTTGATCATTTGTCCAAACTTCTCTCCCTCTCCAACAGGGCTCCGTGTCCTTTGACAACATCGGATTCGCCTGGGTGGCCATCTTCCTGGTCATCTCGCTGGAGGGCTGGACCGACATCATGTATTATTTGTTAATAATTAATAATAATGACTAAAATTTTTAGTACATTATTATCATAAATAGAAGCAAACAATCTGTTTTAGATCAAACAAATAATAAATCATCAAAAAGTGAAATGGCGAGACGGGGTGGGTTGAGATGATGGTTTGTAGGGTAAATTGTGATCAGATTCAAAAATACTCTGTTGCACCATTTGCCGTTCGGGTTTCGAAAGCGCAGCTGCTAATTCACCCACATTCTTCCGTTTCCTACTGTCAAGTCCTAATTGGTCCAGGGGCGAAATTGGTGTCCGAGGAGGTGACTCCGCTGATTGATCATTTGCCGCTGATGATGTGGAAGGACCAGAGTGGGTGGGCAAAGGGAAGGACTGTTCTGTAAGCTGATCGGGTGCCAATAATGTTAAAATGCCAGATTCATCCGGATCATCCATTTCGCCCTAATGCAAAAGATGACTATGGAGGGGAAATTATTTATAAAAACAAACCAATTCGGGTGTGATAATGTGGCCCTTGTGGCCTTTGACGAATAGAAGATGGGTAATGATGGCCAAATCCGCTGCAAGAGCTCGTCCCGTCGAATGGATTTGCTGATTGTCGATTTTGTGTCGTTGGCCTTCCAAGGATGTTGAATGGTGGATGTAGGGCATAGGGAGCAGCTGATTTGCTGGGCGATTGGAGCATTTAGTGTCAATATCTTAAAAACTAATATGAAACAACAGAACACAGAAATAGTCATCCTTATCAGTTATCACCCCTTAATTGTATCGTAAGGTACTCAAGGCTTTTTGCCTCATAGATCGTCAGGTCACTGGCCACATGCAGTGAGATGTGGCCGAGCTCCGGTTGTTCCCGTGTTATGTAACGGTAATGAACGCTCTCTCTATGCTTGGCCTCTCTAATTTTTGCCCTCATTGTGCGACCGACATATGTCCAAGAAGAGAAACATTTTGAAACCCCAAAAGATGCTGATGACACGTGAAGATAAACTCCATGGACTAAAGTACAATGTTAAAAAAGGGGAAAATTTTTCAAGCCACCTTTCTCACTGTTCTCTATCTCTTCCAAGCGGAGGGGCACTGTTTGGGTGTCAACCGCACAGAATTGCTTGAACTCCTCGATCCGACCGTTATGCAGCACCAGCAATCGGTCGACTCTAAAAACAAAATCAAAAACATTGAAAACAAAAATTCAGTAACTCCAATGATTCCCAACATTTGGCCTGCAGTGCCTTTGCCAATTCTGGTGCCATTTCCTGTTTATAAAATGTACCGTGCAATGGGCATCCAAAGATGCTGCCATAGGACGGTCTTCTGCATAAATGATAATTATTGTATTCAATGTTCATTTAGAAAGGGCCGTCGGTGGCGAGGAAGAAGACCAAAAGTGAGGGCCAGTCCACAGCGAAAACAGGCGCCAATTCGGCTTTCCAACTCCGTTGGAATGTATTTTCCGGTCGTGGTACGACTTTTGCAGACCCGACTCTTGCAGACGAGACTTTTGCAGACCCGACATCTGCAGACGACATTTGCAGACGACTTTTGCAGACCCGACATTTGCAGACGACTTTTGCAGACCCGACTTTTGTAGACTTTTCGAGACTAATAAATCGCATATTTAAAAAAGTAAATGAACTAAATGAAAAAAACGCTTTTGCACATACATACTTTTTATCGGTGTCCATAAAAACCTCTCTGACCGAATTTACAGTGTCTGTCAATATAATCTATCACTTTTCCTTTTTTTTTCCTCGCTGCGAAAAGACAATATGAGATAGAAGAGAAAATCATTCGCTTCATATAATATTCCTTTGGACTTATGGACACCGGTTGGAAAACCTTGGGCTGTACACTACCCTATGTTCTTTTTGCACATGCAGACAAAATTGCAAATAACCGGTATAACCTGTCGATAGTTATGACGTATTATNCGGGTCTGCAAAAGTCGGGTCTGCAAAAGTCGGGTCTGCAAAAGTCGGGTCTGCAAAAGTCGGGTCTGCAAAAGTCGTCTGCAAAAGTCGGGTCTGCAAAAGTCTCGTCTGCAAAAGTCGGCACGCCTTTCCGGTGTGGGTGCTATTCGTTGGAAATGCTGATCGGCGTTGTGTTGTTCCGGCTGACAATCTTGGTTCAATTCCATTTTTCCACTCATGCTCGTGGGTTTGGAGGTGACTTTGTAAAGCTATTGTTGACCTCCACTTCTTCTTCATTAGTCCGTTTCCTTTCCATTGCTCAAGGTGGATACATTCTTCAAATGTTTTCTCCTTATCGCAGTAGCACAATATGCAAATGGCCTGGAAGTTCTTGAATTCTTTGTAGATCTCGTCCCTCTCCTCCTCGTCACCATTGATGATGTAGTACTCAAGGACCACTTCCTTGTTGGTCATTTTCGTACTGTAAATGGGCAGTCCCTCTCTTTTGTCATTTACATATCCCTTCACCCGAACTCACACATTTCCACCGTCTTGGTTGCCCTCTTCAGCGTCCATTCGTCAAAAGTACTGTGGAAATTGTAAGGGACTTTAAAAAGAAGAAAGAATATAATTTATACAGAAACAAAAGGTATCATGAGCAGAAACTGACTGACGAGAACCTTTTTTCGATCATAGAAAAATTTTAGAAACTATGTATAAGCATTGTCAGCGTTAAATAAATAATTCACTCCTGGGGAAGCCATTTTTTTCTCTGTGCTTTCTCCTTTATTTTTAAGCCAATCTGGCATGGACACATTTCTTCTTAAATTTTGATCAATACATATGTAATTTTGTTTTATTTTTTATCGCAGGGGATGTTCTGTGTGAGATTTCACAAACAATGCCAAGAGCTAGCTACCATTATAAATGGAGAAAACTAAACCCCATTACGAATCCAAAATTTAGGTATTATGTGCAGGATGCGCACTCCTTCTGGAACTGGATCTACTTTGTGCTGCTCATTGTTGTAAGTCCATATGTATCCAGATCACATATGAGCAAAAAGAATGCTCATCTCATATGTTGGATGGCTTCTGATTGGACCCGGGAACCAATCACCTAAGGTCTTATGATCGGATAGGCCACTTCCTCTCGGGTCATGATCATTCCGATCACCGATCTTGATCCTAAATAATGATTGAATGGGTCAGGCCACGATCAGCAGATCTGGCCGTGTTTTAAGGGCTCGATTCCCGCATAAGTGATCAGATCAGTGATCGGGATTAGTTGTATCGATCATCGATCATTTTGTTGTCCCCATAGATCGGTGCCTTCTTCATGGTTAACCTGTGCCTTGTGGTCATTGCCACCCAGTTTGCGGAGACAAAGCGGCGCGAGACGGAGCGTATGCTGGAGGAACGGAGGCAAATGCGCTCCAACTCACTCAGTAAGAGGACGGAATTTGACTGATTGGCACTCAGGGATTGCTCAGATATTTTGATCAATGATCAACAATTCATCACCCAAAGCTTATAGATATTCTGATCAACTAGCTGGATTTTGATAGGCATTTTCCCGATCATCTTGGGTAAATTTGGCATTTTAGTCAAGCTGAGGCTGATCTTCAGGGATTATAATCCTCTAGGTGTTTCTGGTTACCTGGCCTTTTGGTTCTGATTGATCATCCCCGGCATTCTCTTCAATCCCCGGATTTGATTGGCACTCCAATCATTGATCTCTTCTGATCATTTCCAGTCAGCTCGGAGCTGGGCGGTTCCCTGCTCACCCCGGATGGCGGCCAGGGCCAAGGGGACAGCGTGTACGCGGCCATGGTGCGCGCCCTGCGGCACTGGGGCCGACGCGGACGCCGCTGGCTGGGCCGCTGGTGGGCACAACGTCGGAAACGGAGGCGGAAGGAAGACGAGGCGGAAGAGTTAGAAGCCGGAACAGAACCAGCTGGAGATGAACAGCTTGAAGATGAGGATGGACGGAATGGCAAGAAGCTGAACGGCACTGTGAACAGTGAGTAGTGAAGCGATCAGCTATCGGGCCCAATTGTTTCAAATCAAATTGAGCCGGATCGGATCAAAACCGGAAGCATCTCCCCTTATAGAATGGGAACGCGGTGCGTCACGGCGGAAGACCAAAGCGAGGTCCATGGAAAAAGTATCTCATCAGGATGAAAATGGCGCCAAAAAATCCTGGCACTGTGGATGGAAAACATTTCGCCGATTGGTGAGGAGGTAAATGAAGCTGATCTCATATACAAGATTTATACTTTTGTTATCACACTCACTGGATCACTGTTCTCAGGTTCGTCAGCTGCGATCACTTCACCCGGGGCATCCTGGTCGCCATCCTCGTCAACACGTTGTCCATGGGTGTCGAATACCATCAACAGGTAAAAGCCATTCAATAGCCATGGCGCCTCCAAATCTTTTGTTACCTTAGACGGAGTAAAACCATACCCAGAACTCCAGAGCATAATGCCTTGTAGCTTCGATACGAACCAGCTTTTACTCCTGGTAGCTATTAGATGATACTGTTTGTTACCTTATTGTCAAGCTTGATCTCTTACACTACGGTTACAATGTGTCCGCAATCCGCGTCCGCAAAATTTTTGATGGGTGGTTACAATGCAAAATGCATTTTGCGGATGACTTTTCGGTCCGCAAAGACGGATGCAGACGCGGATGCTAAGACGGATGTATTGTAGCCACCCTTGACGGATCCGCACGCGGATTGCCAGCGCGGATGGGAAAACGGAGCAGAAAATGGATTTTCCATTGTAGCCACCCATCAAAAATTTAGCGGACGCGGACGCGGATGAAATATCAAATATTTTGATATTGTCCGCGTCCGCAATCCGCAAAATTTTAGTCATTGTAACCACTTTCTCCTCATCCGCGTCCGCGTCCGAAATGTCATCCGCGCTGGTCCGCGTCCGCGTCCGTCAAGGGTGGTTATACAATGGGTGGTTATAATGCATCCGCGTTTGTATCCGTTTTACAATCCGCGTTGGGTGGTTACAATGCATCCGCGCTATCATCCGCAAACTCATCCGTTTTGCGGTCCGCGTTGACATCCGCAAACCCAACAAAGGGAACGCGGACGCGGACGCGGATTGCGGACCCATTGTAACCGTAGTGTTACTAACCAGGGATCATTAGACCATTGTTTCATTTGGGGCAAGCTTGATGGTACTGTACCTCGGTAGCTTCAGCCTTTATGCTATTGTACCTGGCCAATACATACATACATACCTCTATATTTTTGAGCCCGAGCTATTGACCACCATGCTGGAGTACAGCAACATCTGGTACGCATCTTTTTGAAAGCATCATCATCATCTCTGACCTTTTAAGCTTCACCGCACTGTTTGCGCTGGAGATGGCTCTGAAGGTGGTTGCGTACGGGCTGTTCGGCTACCTTGCGGACGGGTTCAACCTGTTCGACGGCGGCATCGTTGCGTTGAGGTCGATCCTGATCACCTACCAACTGATCAATGATCACTAATCACCTTTTTCCTGATCAATGATAAGAAAAAAACGATCACTTCCCCCTTTCAGTGTGCTGGAGTTGTTCCAAGAGGGCAAGGGCGGTCTGTCCGTGTTGCGCACCTTCAGGCTGTTGCGCATCCTCAAACTGGTCAGTTGGGGCTCATTCGAATTTGGTATTTTCCGGGTTGCGAACCAAAAAAACCAAAAATCAAGGGATTGAAAAAAAATAAAATCAGGGGATTGAAAAAAATAAAATCAAGGGATTGATCAGAACAACCTAATCAGAATATAGATGGACAGTATGGGTGACTAATGGTGTTGAACAAGTTGGTACTTGTACAGCTTGAACTTCTCCCTCCTCAGGTTCGTTTCATGCCAGCCCTGCGTTACCAGCTGGTTGTGATGCTTCGTACCATGGACAACGTGACCGTGTTCTTCGGGCTGCTCGTGCTGTTCATCTTCATCTTCAGGTCTTTTAGGACATGTTATCATAGAACATATAGAGGGACCAGAATAAGCCAACAAGAGTCGGGGATCCAATCAGAACAACAGAATAATAATACAGCAGAATCCTACCATAATCTTGCCCATACCAATACCAAAGTACAACTTATGAAAAATTGTCAGATCCTACCATAACCAGACTGATCAGTAAACGAATCCTACAGTAACCAACCACATCTTTATCCCTCCATAACACCGTTGTCCCCCTTCTGTTACTACCATACTCCCTGTTTCCTACCTTCTCCTTACAGTATCCTCGGCATGAACCTGTTTGGCTGCAAATTCTGCAAGCTGGAGGACAACCTGGCGGGCGAGCTGGTCAAGCGGTGCGAGCGCAAGAACTTCGACTCCCTGTTGTGGGCACTGACCACCGTGTTCCAGGTATAGTACAACAACCTCGCACCGTAGTAGTTATATGACCGTGATGGGTTGCACTACAGTAGCCCATGGTTACTACAGTAGATTTGTCGTGATTGTGTGATGGTGTTGCTTGACTAGTACAGTATCTTCTACCGTTATTCCCGTTGAGTGAACTCTCTTCCTTTACCCCTTCTTTACCCTGAAGTTTACCACCTTAATGTGTTACTGTACCTTGGTAATCTGCTGTCACCTCACATGTCCCATAACATGTCCAAATCTCTTGGAGTAGGATTCTCGCCCATTCTCACACTGCTTAGGATTCTTGGTATGGATTCTTGGTACTTGGTATGTATTCAATTGGCCTCTACCGTACTCCATCCGATTCTTTCTCTGACCATGATTTTACTCTCTCATTGTCTGTCTACCCTCTTCTATTCTCCGCTCTCTCGCAGTCTGCTGGGCATGATCCTGTTCGGCTGCACCTTCTGCGCTCGTCTGGACGGCTCGGACATCCGTTGCACTGCATCGGAAGTGATCGCACACCGCAGCGGACGCGCCGGAAACGCATCGCATCCCGGATGCAAATGCCAACGCGCCAACTACGACCAATTCCTCAGCGCGTTCCTCACCGTGTTCCAGGTGTGTATTCGAGGAAAGAGAGCTGTCACGGATCCTGACCGATTCATCAAAATTGATCATTTGCGCTTTACGATTCCGGATCGATCACTTCATATCCCAGGGATTTGATCGATGTATTTCGATCGATCTATCTAGACTGATCAGAGCTTATTTGCTGTTGTAAGAATGCGTGTTTTCGTCCGTATTTTTTTATCGTTTTTGTATGTATTTCGAACCTGAATGACGCTTTTGTGCTTCCAGATTCTGACATGCGAGGACTGGAACATGGTGTTGTTCAACGGGATGGCACAGGTTGATCCTTGGTCTTTGATCCCTTAGTCGCTGATCTTTGATCCCTTAGACAACTCCCTGGGCCGCTCTCTACTTCGTGGCCCTGATGACCTTCGGCAACTATGTGTTGTTCAACCTGTTGGTGGCCATTCTGGTCGAAGGCTTTCAGGAGAGCAAGGTGGGGGCTCTAAATTTGGCGCCAAAATTCAAATTCAAAAATTGCGCCAGGAGGAAGAGCGACGTCAGTTGGAGGAGGAGGCGCGTCGGCGGGCGGAAGAGGAGGAGCGGGAGCGCAAGACGGAGCTGGAACTGCTGATCGCCAAGACCACCTCGCCGGACTTCTTGCAGGCGCGCAAGGAGTGCAGCTGCGGGCGGGACAACCTGCACGCGGTGCGCGAGCAATTGCAGGGGCTGGATCGCACCCGAACGACGCTAGCGAAGCGGGCGGACGCGGAAAAAGATCAGGAAGCGGAACGGAAGAGTCCGAATCGGAAATGGGATGAAGAGAAGGAAGCGGATCCGGAACGGAAGAGCTCCAAAAGTTTGAGGAGGGCACGCGCGAGCGCACCGCCCGCACCGCCAACCGCCATTTGCACGTTANCATCAAAAATTTAGCGGACGCGGACGCGGATGAAATATCAAATATTTTGATATTGTCCGCGTCCGCAATCCGCAAAATTTTAGTCATTGTAACCACTTTCTCCTCATCCGCGTCCGCGTCCGAAATGTCATCCGCGCTGGTCCGCGTCCGCGTCCGTCAAGGGTGGTTATACAATGGGTGGTTATAATGCATCCGCGTTTGTATCCGTTTTACAATCCGCGTTGGGTGGTTACAATGCATCCGCGCTATCATCCGCAAACTCATCCGTTTTGCGGTCCGCGTTGACATCCGCAAACCCAACAAAGGGAACGCGGACGCGGACGCGGATTGCGGACCCATTGTAACCGTAGTGTTACTAACCAGGGATCATTAGACCATTGTTTCATTTGGGGCAAGCTTGATGGTACTGTACCTCGGTAGCTTCAGCCTTTATGCTATTGTACCTGGCCAATACATACATACCTCTATATTTTTGAGCCTGAACTATTGACCACCATGCTGGAGTACAGCAACATCTGGTACGCATCTTTTTGAAAGCATCATCATCATCTCTGACCTTTTAAGCTTCACCGCACTGTTTGCGCTGGAGATGGCTCTGAAGGTGGTGGCTTATGGGCTGTTCGGTTATCTGGCCGACGGGTTCAACCTGTTCGACGGCGGCATCGTCGCGTTGAGGTAATCCCGATCACCGACTAAAGTGATCATTGATCACCTATCACCCTTTTCCCTAACCAATCAAAATATGCCAATCGATCACTGATCAGTTCCCCTTCCCCGTTTCAGTGTGCTGGAGTTGTTCCAAGAGGGCAAAGGCGGTCTGTCCGTGTTGCGCACCTTCAGGCTGTTGCGCATCCTCAAACTGGTCAGTTAGGGATCAACCTGAATTTGGTGTTTTTGAGTTCTAGACCAAAATAACCGGATTAAAATCAAGGAATCGATCAGAATGTGGCTAATATATTTGACATACTGTGATCCCAATTGGTACTTGTACTGCTTGAACTTCTCCCCGCAGGTGCGTTTCATGCCAGCCCTGCGTTACCAGCTGGTGGTGATGTTGCGAACAATGGACAACGTGACCGTGTTCTTCGGGCTGCTCGTGCTGTTCATCTTCATCTTCAGGTTTTTTTGGGAGTTTTTATCACAGGATCGGGACAAAGCGAGAACCGGGATATCGGATCAGAATAGCCGAACGAGAAACATTGGTGGTCCAAATCAGAATTGCCCGATAGGAAAAGCAGAGGGAGCCGGGGATCAGAATCAGGGGATACACTAGGGCAGTATAATGCTTCTAACCGTAACCCAATCCATACCATAGTAATCACTCATGATAACCCGATACATTCTACCGTAACCTGACTGATCAGAACCCGAATCCTAAAGTAACCGACCCCTCTCTTCCCTTCCATAACACGTTGTTGTCCCTCTTCTTTTGTTACCCTACTCCATCCTCTACCTCCTCCTTACAGTATCCTCGGCATGAACCTGTTTGGCTGCAAATTCTGCAAGCTGGAGGACAACCTGGCGGGCGAGCTGGTCAAGCGATGCGAGCGCAAGAACTTCGACTCCCTGTTGTGGGCACTGACCACCGTGTTCCAGGTAAGGTAGTCATCTACAGCCAAGAATATACCATAGTGCTTGTGTACCGTAATGGTGGCCCATAGTTGTTGTCTGTTTTGTTTGTTTGGTGCTCTGGGTTTGACTAAATAGTATGGCGTCTCTTATCCTTCTCTCTCATTTTTTCTCCTTTTCTCTCGCGAGTGTACTCTATTCTTTTACCCCCTCTTTACCATCTTATTGTCTTACTGTAGTATCTTGGTAATCTGTCGCCCTGCACATCCTTGTCGCCCTGCACCTAACATGTCCAGCCCTATTGGAGGGAATTATCATTGGGCCATTACACCGCTTAGGATTCTTGGTACTGTATCCAACTGGCTTATACTACCGTATCATCTTCTACCGAACCCCATAATTTTACTCTCTCATTGTCTGTCTACCCCCCGCTATTTCTCCGCTCTCTCGCAGTCTGCTGGGCATGATCCTGTTCGGCTGCACCTTCTGCGCTCGTCTGGACGGCTCGGACATCCTTTGCACTGCATCGGAAGTGATCGCACACCGCAGCGGACGCGCCGGAAACGCAACGCATCCCGGATGCAAATGCCAACGCGCCAACTACGACCAATTCCTCAGCGCATTCCTCACCGTGTTCCAGGTGCGTATACGGAGGAAGCGGAGCTGTATACGGATCCTGATCGATTGATCAATTTTAATCATTTGCGCTTTGCGATTCCGGATCGATCACTTCATATCCCAGGGATTTGATCGATGTATTTCGATCGATCTATCTAGACTGATCAGAGCTTGTTTGCTGTTGTAAGAATGCGTGTTTTCGTCCGTTTTTTTTATCGTTTTTGTATGTCTTTGAAACCTTAATGATCTTCGCTGCGCTTCCAGATTCTGACATGCGAGGACTGGAACATGGTGTTGTTCAATGGGATGGCACAGGTTGATCTTTGATCCCTGACTCGCTGATCTTTGATCCCTTAGACAACCCCCTGGGCCGCCCTCTACTTCGTTGCTCTGATGACCTTCGGCAACTACGTGTTGTTCAACCTGTTGGTGGCCATTCTGGTCGAAGGCTTTCAGGAGAGCAAGGTGAGAAGAAGCCAAATATGGCGCCAAAATTTAAATTCAAAAATTGCGTTAGGAGGAAGAGCGACGCCAACTGGAGGAGGAGGCGCGTCGACGAGCGGAGGAGGAGGAGCGGGAGCGCAAGACGGAGCTGGAACTGCTGATCGCCAAGACCACTTCGCCGGACTTCTTGCAGGCGCGCAAGGAGTGCAGTTGTGGGCGGGACAACCTGCACGCGGTGCGCGAGCAGTTGCAAGGGCTGGATCGCACCCGAACGACGCTGGCGAAGCACGCGGAAAAAGATCAGAAGAGTCCAAATCGGAAGAGGGATGAAGAGAAGGAATCGGATCCGGAACGGAAGAGCTCCAAAAGTTTGAAGAAGGCGCGAGCGAGCGCGCCGCCCGCACCGCCGACCGCCATTTGCACGTTACACCTGCAGGAGCAGCGCCTGCAACGCTTTCAACGACACGCGTCGCTGGTGATGCCGCGTCGGGTCGACTCAACACGCGAGCAGCGCAAGCCTGAGCCTGTGTCAGCGCGCGCCGCTAAGACGCTCGCGCCCATTCCGCCGGTGCGTCCGCGCCTGATGAGCTGGTCCCACTTCGGCAGCGTGCACTCGTCCCTGTTCGATCCGCATTGTCCGGTGCACGGGCATCGCGCACTGTTGGAGGCGTATGCGCGCGAGAAGTTCCTGAAGGCCAACGAGGAGTTGCAGCAGGCGCTTGCGGAGGAGCAGCGACGCGCGGAGGCGCGGAGGAATGTATGGTCAGTACAGTGGGGATGCAAATCATGGGATACATGTGTTAGGGTGCGGAACGCACGCGGATGCACACATTTTTGCAGGTGGCGGCGTCTGTTGCGCAAGACCTTCCTGTACTCGCGCGCGGAGCACTCGCTGTTCCTGTTCCCCCGCGGCAATCCGGTGCGCGAGCGTTGCTTCCGGTTGACGCAACGCAAATGGTTCGACTACGCCATCCTCTTCTGCATCGGGCTCAACTGTGTCACGCTTGCCATGGAACGTCCGTCCATCCCGCCACGCAGCGCTGAACGCTTGTTCCTGACGGCAACTGGTGATCTTTAATCCCTTAATCGATTGGTCTTTGATCCCTTAGCTTATTAATCTTTGATCTCTTTCTTCCTCCTCAGGCTACATCTTCACGCTGATCTTCACGGTGGAAATGACACTGAAAGTGCTGGCCAACGGGTGCTTCTTCGGCGTCAATGCCTACTTCAAGGACGGCTGGAATGTGCTGGACGGCACATTGGTGATCATCTCGTTGATCAACGTCACCTTCGAGGCCCTCGTGTCGGGAGGTATCTGATCAGAATGATCAGATTCATCAGTAATCGCCCTAATATGTAGATTCTGCTAAAAAAGTGATCGATCTAATCAGATCAGGATTGGCATTGATCAAACCCGTTAAGTGACAATCAATTATTTTGGACAGACTAATCAGAAGTTGATTACTAGCGATAGAACTGATCAAAAATGTTAGAAGGATAAAAATGATATAGTGATATGATCGTGATCAATCACCTTCTCGATGTTTCAGATTCCCCAAAAATCTTCGGCGTCATCCGCGTGTTGCGTCTTTTGCGTGCGTTGCGTCCGCTGCGCGTGATCAACCGGGCCCCGGGCGTCAAACTGGTGGTGATGACTCTGATCAGGTATGCAAAAATATCAAAATTGGTCGAAAAGTCTAATCATTCAACCTTGTAGCTCGCTGAAGCCCATCGGGAACATTGTTCTGATCTGCTGCACCTTCTTCATCATCTTCGGCATCCTGGGCGTTCAATTGTTCAAGGTACGTCATGATCTTTGATCCCTAAAACTCATGAGACAATATTTGATCATTGTGACCCTATGATCTGATAATTGATCAGATGATCACTAAAACATCCCATGTGATTTTGGTCCCTTTATCTCTGGCCTAACTACCTCCGAATGATCTGGTCCCTCTAACCTTATGGATCAGCCAAATTGGTCTTTGATCTCTGAAATATCAATTTTTGGCCCCTTAATATCCTCGAACTTGCCAGGGCATGATGTACCATTGCATCGGCGCCGACCTGTCCAACGTCACCACCAAGGCGGACTGTCTGGCGGCCGACTCGCGCAACCGATGGGTGAACCATCGGTACAACTTTGACAACCTTGGACAGGTACCAAGCGGAATGTTTTGTCCAATAAATCTTGTCATGATGTATGTGGTCAAGGCCCTGATGTCGCTGTTTGTGCTGTCCAGCAAGGACGGATGGGTGTCCATCATGTACCAGGGCATCGATGCGGTGGGCGTCGGTATGTCCAGACAGACTCTTGGCCATTTTTTACGATCTAAAGGGCCAATTCTTTGGCCAAATTGACTCTCAATTTTTGGGACCCACCTGAATGCTTCTAAAATGGCCAATCTGGTTACAAAAAGCCAATTTTCATTTTAAAAACAATCGAAATGGCATCATTTAAATTCGAATAGGCCAGATTTTGACCCAAAATGGCCAATATTATTGCTCTAAAACCAATTTTAACATACATAGTAAGGGGCTAATCTGGCCATATAAGGACCAATCTCTTGCTCCGCAAATCCGCCATAAATCTCCGAGATTTCTGTGTGCTTTATATTCCGTTTTGCATATCTGATCCTTTTCTCCGTATTTAGACATGCAACCGATGGAGAACTACAACGAGGTTAGTACAAGCTAACTAAAAGCTCACTTAGACTTAGCCTTTCACTAATTCAGTGGCGCATGATCTACTTCATCTCCTTCCTGCTCCTGGTCGGCTTCTTCGTGCTGAACATGTTCGTCGGTGTGGTGGTAAGTGATCAATGATCACTGATCGCATTGCTTCCTTATCTGTCTACAGGTTGACAACTTCCACAAGTGCAAGGAGGCGCTAGAAGCGGAGATGCGCGAGAAGGCCAAGCAGAAGCGTCTGGAGCGGCGTCTGAAGCGCGGCACGCGCACTTCGGTTGAGCGCGCGGAGGAGCGCGAGCAGCGCCGACGCGACAAAATGGTCAGTTTATAGGGTCCGCATCCCACTAGGGTTGCTTCCAACGAGCATTTTTGTCTTCTGGATCAAGAATCCAGGCTCTTCCGGACGGTGCACCGGTTTTCACAGCCGCGCTAGAAAAATGATCACAACTTTTTTCAGTTAATACTTAGAGAAATGAATTTGGTGTCAAAAGATAGCCCTAAATGTCTGCTATAAAATTGCAAGAACAACTAACCGATTTGGCCGAGTAGAAAAAAAGTTATGGCCAAGTTAAACCATAAAATCGTGGTTTTGGCCAATGGTCTGGCCACAACATTTTTTCTGCTTGACCAAACCGAATAATTCTTTCTGCATGTTTATAGCAGACATTTAGAGCTATCTTTTGACATCAAACTCACTTCTCTAGGTTTTACCTGAAAANGTTCTACATGATGCCGGCTGGCCTCAAATACCTGCTTCGGGCCCTCAATTATTTGTTCACCGCGGTATTCACACTGGAGGCGGCGCTGAAACTGTACGCGTTGGGCTTCCGGCGCTTCTTCGCGGAACGGTCAGTTGGTTGGATTTCGGTTCTCGGCTAGTTTGAGTGACCTGATCAGTTTTTCGTGTCTAGATCGATCGAATAGAAGATCTGATCCGATTTCTAGAGTCCAATCGATCGTAATGTGACTGATCCGATCAGTTTACCGGGCCTAATCAGTCGGATTTGACTGATCTGATCAGTTTTTGATGACCCCGGTCTATCAATCTGATCTGATCCCTCTTTTCAGCTGGAACCAGCTGGACATGGGCATCGTGTTGCTGTCCATTGCGGGCATCATTTTCGAGGAGTTCGAAGCGCTGGAGTTGCCCATCAACCCCACGATTATCCGCGTCATGCGTGTGCTGCGCATTGCCCGAGGTAAGAGAATGCCGATCAACCTTATAGATTCACTAATGCCCTTTACCCTCTTGGATCTCTGACTACTCTGATCTATCTCTTCCTTATCTGGACTCTGATCTGGATCTAGACCTCTGATCACTGGTTACCATACGATCTACACCGATCCCTGGATCTGGATTCTCTGATCCCTGCTACTGGTGTCCTAGATACTCACCAGTAAATCAGGGATTACTTGTTCTTTTTCCATTCGTACTGATCTGGTTCCTCCGGATCTTTCAACTCAATCACTGATGAGCCCAGATTATCCCCCATCCTTTAGTGCTGAAACTGCTCAAAATGGCCAAAGGCATCCGCAGTCTGCTGGACACGGTTGGGGAGGCATTGCCTCAGGTTGGCAACCTGGGCTCCCTCTTCTTCCTGCTGTTCTTCATCTTCGCCGCCCTCGGCGTGGAGCTGTTCGGCCGCCTCGGTGAGTGTGATCTGATCGATCAGTTACCAAATGATCGATTATCGATTTTTGCAGAATGCAGTGAGGATCACCCCTGCGATGGACTCGGTGAACATGCGCACTTCAAAAACTTCGGCATGGCCTTCCTCACCCTGTTCCGCATCGCCACCGGCGACAACTGGAATGGCATCATGAAGGTGTGGGCATTGAGATCCTTAACCGGGGATTAGACTGAATAATGCGGTTGTTCTTATACCATACTCCTTACCGTACTCATTGTACCATGTAGAGTAAGGAAAGCTACCGTACCATTGCCCCAAATGTTCAGGACGCCCTCCGCGACGACTGCGACCCGTCGGACCATTGCGATGTGAGTGGGATACTTATAGTGAGTGTACTGTACTCATTCGTGCCCTACCGTATTCTTCGTGCCCCCGGGCTCTTCTACCGTATTCTTGTCTGATCCCGAACTCTCTCATCATGCTTTGTTTTCTTCGTTATCTTCCGACCTATATTGTATATTGTCTCTCCATACACTCTCATTTCTCTGCGTTCAGCGCAACTGTTGCGTCGATCCGATCCTGGCCCCCTGCTTCTTCGTCATCTTTGTGCTGATCTCTCAGTAAGACAAAACAGATCGCCAAACATTGTTAAATACCAAAATTCAAAAATCACAGATTTGTCCTGGTTAACGTGGTGGTTGCGGTGCTGATGAAGCACCTGGAGGAGAGCAACAAGCGGGACGAGGCGGCGGAAGGGGCCAAAACGGCGGAAGAGGAAGGGATGCCGACGACGGAACGGACGGAAGAGGAGGAGGAGGAAGAACTGATGACGCCGGAAGCGGAAGGGATGAAAGAAGAAGAAGAGCGGAAGGAAGCGGAAGAGGAGGATGAAGATGAGGAGGAGGTGGAGCAGGTGGTTGAGCACCTGGTAAGGCCAAAACGCGTGTTATAACGCAGAAAAGGAGCGCCATGGACCAAATACGCAATATAAATAGCCAAAAACGCATTACACAGTTGCCAAAGGGCATAGGCGGCAAAAGCACATACGCATGGACCAAAAACGCATTAGTTAATGGCCAAAAACGCATAAGCATGGCCAAACTCAACGGCTAATGGCCAAAAACGCTTACCAAGTACCACTACCATGCTCTTAACGCATTTTGTAACGTAATGAAAGGGAGGGGGCTTACAAAAACGCACATCCGCAATGGCCAAAGACACATTATACAATGGTCAAAAATGTCGTATCACAGTATTATTGCCATGACTAAAACGCTCTTTAATGGCCAAACATTTGTTCCCCAATGTGGATAGCTTAAGAGCACGATAAACGTAATTTGGATAGCTCAGATTTGGTTCCCCAATCTGGATAGCTTAAGAGCACGATCGTAAACGTATTCTGTGACGCATTTACTCAATGGCCTTTGACGCACATCCGTAACGTTTACCCTCTTTTCAGGCGCAGATCGAGCGGGGCCTCTTCGAGGTGGAGGAGCGTCTTGTGGTCACCAGCAAGCGTTCCAGCGGCTCAGGCTCCCTGCACGTGTTCGATGTGCGTCCGGAGTTTGACGACGGCGCGTGCGTCGCGCCATTTGCGTCACGCGGCGTCCATCCCATCCATCGACGACGTTCCTCGCCTCCCTTCCGACGTCCGGCGCCGCCTCCAGCACCTGCGTTTCCGGCGCGGCATTCACTGAGGATAGGCGGCACCGGCGCTGGAGGCATGCGATGGCGCGCGCCACAGATCACGCGGACAAAAACGTCAGACGCGGAAGACAACGACGAGACGGAAGATACGCTGGGCGCGGTGGACGCGGACGCGGAATTTGGGTGGGCGGAAAGACGTCGAAGCGGAGGGACGGCCGGAAGTGCCAGGAGCGAGGAGGTGATCTATGAGGACGAGGAGCCCCGAGGGGCTGCTGATCGGGACCCGCAACAAACAGGAGCTTAAGTGATCGGACCCGTAGGGGCCCCTTCTGATCAATTCACTTTCACTACTTAAAACGCCAAAATGGTGTGGTCCGGAATGGTTAAAGAATGGTCCAGATCCGGATCGATCAGATTCATAATGCCAAAAAATCATTGATCAGACTAATAGGACTACGAGGGGCCGATCAGATCATAGTGTCAAGAATAGGACTGATCGGACCCATGTTTTTGGGCCAAAATGAGAATGATCAAAATCCAATAATAGGACTGATCGAACTCATAGGGTCAAAAAAGGACTGATCAGAACCTAAAAATGGATTAGATCCTTTGCCAAGTGACAACTGTAGCCAAAAAAGAACTAATCTGTCCATGGGACCAAAAAAGGGCTCATAGGGTCAACATGGGCTGATCAGATCCAGTTTTTAGGGCCAAATGAGAATTATCAGGTCCAGTTTTTGGGCCAAAATGAGGATGCCCGGATAAAACTGAACAGTTTATTTTCATAAAGCTACTATAAACGATCATAGGTACTTCCATGTTGGGCCAAAAATAGAATTAATCGGGCCTATAGGAGCAAAAAAGATTGGCCAGACTATTTTTGGCCATGAATTGCCATTCCGGACCATCATCATCACTCTGTGACCCTTAGCCCATCGCGGGTATCCCTTTGTATGTATAGTCTCTGTACACAAAAAATCTACCCAAAAACTTTGCTCCCTCCTCCAATTTGTTTGTTTATTTTTTTGTTTTTTTTAGAATGCTCAATTCAGAGAATAAAAAATTGGACCAACCTGATCAATGATCACGTATAGCACCGGAATGGCATTGGCATTGTGTCCTTCGGCACGCGCCAAACTTTGAATTTGAATCCGCGTGCCCGTCGGTTAAGCAGCGGTGCGCACTTAAACCTCCAAAAGGGTGTGGGCACGAACAGTGCATACACACACACCAACGTTAAATGCGGCACTACTACTTAGCGGACGGAAAGGCACGCGGAGGCATCCGGAAGCGAGGAGGAGGAGGGGGATTTGTAGTCCATGAACCGGGGAATATCTGGTTGGAATCGGGGATAGTGATTTTTTTCGAGGACGATCCTGATCATCTTGATAGGGTGTATTCGGATCCGGAAAGGCGGTTGTTCTCCGGAGAATATCCGAAAGAGTGAGCGATTGTTGGTCAAAGATCAATAGAATTTCTGGAACAGGATGGAGGATTTATGTCTTCGATCCGAGGAAGATTGGTATTATCCGGAAACATAGAAATCCCTAATTCAGGGATATCCGGATGTGGATTCGGGGAGGGGTTTTGATCGATGAATCCGGAAAAGGGGGTTGCGATGAGTTTGGCCGATCGATGCTCCGCAATCCGCACGGGGGCCATACATATCAGCCACCAATATACAATACACCACTCAATCACCCATCGAGACCATCGATTTCTGCTCTCGAGAGTGTTGGTGGATTTCGGAGGAGGGGGGCGAGGATGGGGTGGATTTTGTGGCGATGGTTTTGTCCGGGGAAGCAGCAAGATATATGCTTGCCACTCCCGCGGGGACTCTGTTGTGTGACTGTTCAGCCGGCCGCCGACGCTCTTCGGGAGAGCCCCAGAGATCCATAGGGCCCGAGACTAACTGGATGACTGAATGCACCTGGCCCCTCCCAAAATCGGATTTTATGAAGATTTACTTCATCAATATCCCTATGACCCTCTACATTCTTCGATTTGGCCATGGCCATACAAGCCCTTGGATATGGCCACATCACCCAATGGCCTCCCTAAGATTTGGCCACATCATCCTACTAAGGTGTGGGCCAAATCCACTGAAGATGTGCCAACCTCCCACAACAATTGGCCCATTCCACCTTGGCCATGTCATGTCATCGCCGCCCACATCCAATTTGGCCCAAAAAACAGAGCCCTTCCTCCCAAAACAGAGCCGTCCCCCTCCCCCCCTCAATTTTGCCAACGTGTTTGGCCAGCTTTTGCGCGCATGTACACATGTTTGTTGCCATCTCTCTAGCAGCAGCAGAGGTTGTACATGTACATGAACAGGTGTTTACATCGACAAAAATGAGACATGGATGGGTATAGGATTGTGGATTTCCAATTTTCCAATTTTGGAATCCAATTCATTCATTTTGAGGACATTTTCTTTCTAAAAAATCGTTCCTCAATGGATGCACAAAAAG
>LDKF01001643.1:18792-30749 GCA_001026735.1 Rotylenchulus reniformis
TATTATTATATTAAGATTTAAATCTTACAAATTTGGTCGCGAATGGACATGGAAAGCCGTGGTAAGTGCTGTCCGCCCAAACAGTTCTAACGGCGAGGAAGTAGTTGTCGAGTTGTCCGGGACCATTCGCGATGGAACACACTTGATCGGTCCAATTGCATTTCATCCGAAAAGAACCGGCCCCGCAATGCTGCTTTTTGACGCCATTTTCACAGGGGAGAGGTTGCTAAAAAAAACTGAAAAAATTAAGGGAATAAAAAATTCACGGGGCTTACCCAACTTCCGCCTTCGTCATTCGGCGCCGGTCTGCAAACTTCTGGTATGGTAACGTACTTCAAAATCAGGTCCTTGCATGTCCCTTTGAATCCCTCCGGAAATGTTTTGCTGTTGGATTGCGCCACGACAATGTCGAAGTAGAGCACAGTTTTGTTGGGTGTCAGAGCAGCAAATTTGGTTTTGTTCAATGGCAATTTGTTAGGGTCTATTTTGAATTGGAACCTGGAAAAATAGTCCAATTAAATGTAAAAACCCCAAATTAAATCTTTTAAGCAAATAACATTAAATTATACATCAAAGAATAGGGGTTTCTACTTCGCCTTTTTAGATAGCACCAAGAAAACCTAAATATTAGACATCTACCATGAAAAACCCAAAGCTTAAGCATTATTTAACGAATTTTAATGAATTAGATAAGAAATTTTAGCCCACTTTAAAAAGCTCATGAAATCCCAATTTATGAATAAGTTAGTGTAAATTATTTTTAAAATTTTCAATTTTGACGAAGAGAAAAACCTGAAAATTGGATGCAAAATGCATAAATTGACTTCGGACCTAAAACGAATTAAATTGCGAATTTTAATTTTAAAATCCTAATCCTTTAATCATAATCATGCTTGACAACCTCCTCTGGTCGTCCACACTCTGGCCAATGTCCAATTCGTCGGAAATGTTAATGGGCCCCTTCACACAGCGAAATGTGTCGTTCAGCCTTTTGAGTGTTAACTTTGGCTGTTTTCCCTTTGGCTCCGAAGTTGTGTTCTGCTGGTGTTGGCAGAAACCGAAGTGGAAGAGGACGACGAACAGAAATGGGAGCAGTAGCAGCAACGGAGAGCGAAGAGGGAGAAGAAACATTGACATTGAAATATGAAGTGGATGGAAGGCAGAAATAGTTAGGGAAAGAAGCAATTGAGGATTTTCGCTGAAATGGAAAAGCGACGGATTTGTATCAAAATTTCTAGAAAAATGAATAGGTAATAAAAAAAAGAGAGAATAATTGCATCATCAGAGCCGTAATGAGCTCAATTGTTAAATTAAAGCAAGTGTCGGGTGTCGAGCTATGCAAGAATTTTTACAAAGCCAATTGGTACTCTTACAGTTTATGTCCCGAATTTTTGAAATCCTTATATGTTGAAAATCAAAAATTCATTTTCCGCGTTTCACCTGGGGGTTTCAAGGGTGCTGAATCTGAATTTGACATCAGATTTATCATATCATGAAATAAAAACGAAGTTTTTATCAAATATTAGATTTTTTTGTCAAGTCAAAATCTTGGATTTTGGTTGAAAATAAGAAAAATCTGATGTCAAATTCAGATTCAGCACCCTTGAAAACCCCTAAGCGAAAACCAAAATTGTCAAAATTTAGGATTTTCGATGACTTTTGAAGTTTTCAAAAATTCGGGACGTAAACTGTAAGAGTACCAGCCAATTATTAAGGCTACAATTTTTTTTATAATGAATACTCATTGTATTGTATAGATTCCAAAAACCGGAAAATTTCTTAAATTTCTTGAGCAAATTATCAAAAAGTTCACTATTTTTAAGGGCTCTCTGGAGAAAATTCGAAAAAAAAATTTTCACGGAAATTTGAGGTGGGGATAGTTGAACCCCTTCGGTCCGTTGCATCAAATTTTTGATTAAATTTTGAAGTTAAATTTTGAAAAATCCAATTGACCTTTGAATGAAGGAAATAAACTTTTTTTTAGGAATATCCGATAGCAATCCGTGGAAGAGCGCGGAGCGGTCGGCCTCGCATTCCGCACGCGGAAGTGATCCCGGACCCGGACATTTCGGTGCAGGCCCAAATGGAGCAGAGAAACGGTGGCAAATCAGCGAAAGCGGAGGAACAGCTCGGGCAGGAGGAGGAGGGGCCCAACGGGACTGTGCTGCTCATCGCTTCATCATCGGCACCCAGCGGAAGTTCGATGACAATGGTGGCAGAGATGCTTGTTATATTGGCTGGTAAAGAACGGAAAAATGGGGAGGAAGGGGGATAATATATAATATTATGAACACGAAAATGGGGGGGGGGGAGGACGGGGAAGATATGGCCATAACTTATTCTATTCTAGTTGGCCAATTGGGATGATTTTTTTTGTAAGTCTATAGAAGATTTAGACCTGTTTGTTGACTTGTTAAAAAACAAATTCCTATTAAGAATTCTTTTTAGTGTACAAAATTGTCCAACAACATCGGCGATAATTTGCAGTGAAAAGAACGGATCAGCAACCGAAGCGAATTTCGTTTCTCATAATGGACTCAAACTCAAATATTCAATGCAATAAATATTTTAGATGGAATTTTGTGATGTATTTTATTTAATCAAACACAGATTTTTCATATTTTTGACATTTTTTTGGCTAATATCCATTAAAAATGCAATAAAACCCGCCGGTGAAATTCAATTTTTGAGGGGGTTTAGAATCAAGAACATCAAAAAACCAAAATTAAAAATCTAAAAATACCAAGCGATCCCAATGAATGAATAATAAATTTTTTCATTGCAACTTTCCCAAAAATAAACAATTTAATATTCGTTAAATTCGGTGTGGATAACAGAGAAAAAATAATTTGATAAAATTGTGATCTCTCTCTATTTGCTATGTTAAAAATGTTGGGACAGACGGAGATAAAACCGAGGGAATAAAGAAAAGTGATCGGATGGGCAGAGAAACCGATGGAAGAAGATGGAAGGGCCAAGATCAGCGGACGAAAAAGGAACAGAACAGAACCAGTATCATACTGTATGTTGTAATATGTGTTTGTGGTGGCAGCAGAGAAAAACAGTACACGAAATAGTGTAAAGTGGTGAGGATGGGCAGAGAAAAACAAAGGGAACGGATTGCCGATGGGCTGATCATGATCAGAGATGGAGATGGATGATACTGTAGGAAGAGAGGGAGGCGAGTATTCCGGATAAATTATGATGACTGACTGTGGATGATCGGATACGGTAATGCGGTAACAGGAGTACTGTAGGGGAGGGAGGGGAGGAAGGCGATGAGTCACGTGTGATAATAGATCCTGATCAATCGACAAATCGATCGATAGATCGGTCCAAAAAGCAAAAAATGATGGAATGTGATTTATGGGCAAAAGAACCGAAAAAATAACACAATAAATGGTTGATACAGTATGAAGAAATAATGTAATGTAAGGAGTACTGTAGGGTTGGAGATTGGGTGTGAGATGAGTAGGGCCCGGATAGATAAGGCCTAATACAGTAAAACCTGTATTATAACCCCCTGTAATAGACCCCCCTCTGGAGAGGGGTTGAAAAATATAACCCCCGGGGGTTGTAATACAGGTTTTACGGTAGTTCGGGTCGTAACATATAATCCGAGCCCTAGAAACATGATTCGAACAACATTGGGCCTTTTGTGGTCTTTCAGGACAATGCCATGGGTATTGTACAGAGTCATCTGGCGGTTACTGTGGGGATACTGTAGCACTTAGGTTCAGCGTCCGTCCATGTTCAGCTCGTTCAGGGTGCTGCTGACCTCCTCCAACTCGTCCAGTTCCTCCTCCTCCTCCTCTTCCCCTTCCGCATCGTTCAGAAGTGCGATGCCGTGGGGCGGCACAGGAGGCGGTTGCTGTTGTTGCTGTTGATGGTGGGGTTGCTGAGGTTGGGCCATCTGTACCTGCAACAAAAACAACAATACTTGGTATGATCTTGGTAAGAAAACCAGGGGTAACAAACCCGTTGTTGTTGTTGTTGCGATGGCGGCGGATGATGGTTGTTGTGGCGGTGGTACGGTAGCTGAGATGGCTGTTGTTGTTCCGCAACCGCCATCATCATGCCCTGTTGTGATTGTTGCTGCATCACCGGCGAAGGGCTACAGTAGTATCGCGGATGTTGCTGGACATAGCCGTACGGCACAACCCCACCGGATTCGGCATACGGTATCGGTTGTTGTTGTGGTTGAGGAGCATATGGAGGCCCATAGGGCCCATTCATCGCAGCATGTTGCTGTTGTTGTGGTCGAGGTGGTTGTTGGCATTCCGTGTCCACAAAATACTCTTTGCCCAAGTGGGTGGAGGAGGAAGATGACGGTGGTGGCACCATTGTCGGATGATAGTAGCCTGAAGAGGGGAGGAAAACAGAGTTACCGTAACCCATTAGATGGCTCTGGTACGCTAGTTCCATACATACCGTACCCTGAGATAGGGAAATTAGACTTTGGAACTGCCTTAAGATAATGTAGAGTGGTATACCGCAACCCCAGTTGAAAACACTAATAAACTCACAATAATTCCATACCTTTCGATCTGATACCGTAACCCACTAAAATATTCGACCCCGACGGTGATTAGGATTCCGTAGTTTATACACCATACCGTAATGCGGATGCATCTGGTGATGATGGTGGTCAACGCGTACCATGGCGTCCACTCCGGCTCCGTATCCGCCAGCACCAATCTCGCGGTGTCCGCCGACCCCGGGCCATTTTTTGCCGCTTCCCCTACCGTATTCTTCTGCGTAGAATGCGGTAGTATCGCGTCGTTGCGTCGGTTTCGGGTCCTCCGGACTCGGACTTGCAAAAGTCAGATCGCTTGGGAAGCGCTGGTAGCGGAAGTCGAAGTTTTCCGCCGGTGTCGACCCCACAATTTGTTGCGGAGGTTGCGCGTGTTGCGGAGCGACGAAACGGTTTGGTTGCGGATGGGAGGGCGACGGGTACTCCCACTTGGGTGCCGGACCCGGCATGTTCATCGATGTTGGCCGACTGATCCGCGCGGATCTTTCCTAAAATGGCAAAATTGTGCCAAAAATTGCAAAAATTGCTGCGCAACCTGCTGTGCCATTCTGGATCCGGAATTTCCGCGGTGCCCACGGTTGTCCGCTCCGTACGGGTCCATCTTCAGCTGTTGCAAGCGTGCCGCCATCGCCTGCTCCGCGTGCGCGCCGTTGCACATCAGACCTGAAACTTTCTCTCGTAATCTATCTCTCTTCGTTTTTCGTTGTCTATAAATTGTCTTAGCATCTCTAACTTCCTAGTATTACTATTTCTTTGGCACTCTGCCACTCTCCACTACCCACCTTGTTGTTGTTGTTGCGGTGGCGGCGGTTGCGCGGACGTCGGGGATGCGATCTCCTGCTTGAACTGTCTTTGCTGTTGCGGTTGTACCGCCGACACTCCCTGCTGGTACTGTTGCGGTTGTTGTGCCATAACCGGTGCGGGCGGTTGTCCATTCGCTCCGCCCGTCCATCCGTTTGCCGCCCCTTCCGGCGGAATGCCGCTTCCGCCCCCGCAACCTTGTAGCGGTGGCGACGTGCTCGTCACGTCCACCTCGCGGTCCTCGTCACTGCTGCTGGTCGGCTGTTGCGCTTGCGGCTTACTGTAGAGTGGGGAAAATGGTAAATGAAGGGTACAGTAGTGGGTGATTGATCCAGTCTGGTCATCCTCCCTGATCCGTGTCTCGACATTTGCGCCCTAATCGTTGTAACTCGGTTCATACGAAACCTAGAGAAATGAGTTTGGTGACAAAAAATAGAGCGAAAAATTAGCTACAATAAGAGCCTAATCGCATCAAAATTAGTCCAATAGGAAAAAAGTTATGACCAAAATACCGAGAATTTGCCAAATCCACCTATTTTGGCTACAATTTCCTTCATAATGGTCCAATTCGATCGGGATTAAGCTCATTTTGTAGCTAATTTTCTGCTCCATTTTTTGAAATCGCTTTTCACCAAACGCCTTTCTCTAGGTTGAGTTTGAATGGGGCGCGCAAATGTCGTGTAACCTATCACTCACAGATAGGGCTGGCCGTCCCGGTCGATGCCGATCAGGTTCACCCCGTACGTCTTTGCGCCCTTCTCCTCCTTGTTCTGCTTGGCAAAGTGCCACACCCGGTCCCCGTGCTCGTTGCACACGTGCTTGCGCAGCGACGACGGGTCCGTGTACTGTTTGGAGCAGTACTCCACCGGACAGTGGAAGTCCTTGGTCTCCTTGTGGGTCCGGTTCTGGTGCTTCGCCTTGTCCGACGCGTTCGTAAAGCTCTGAAAATCGATAAAAATTTAGCAGGAGATATGATGGTGCATGTCCTCTTAAAAGTGCAAGCTGCAAAACTTGAAAAAATGCAGGTGTACCTAGTGGTTTCAAATCAAAAATGCAGACTTCTGCAGGTCTAAAAGGTCCTAAATCCCTGCAGATTCGTCTGCAGTGGCCCAAATCCCTGCAAGTTTCTGCGGATTATCTTTTTATCAAGGTCCTAAGACCTGCATGCACATTTCTGCAAGTATCCCTGTAGGTATTGCAGTTTCCGCTGCCCCACCTTCTTGCACAGTGCGCATTGGTATGGCCTGTCGCCGTTGTGCGTGCGTTCGTGGGTCTTCTTGTTCTCCAACCGACTGTACCGCTTGTTGCAGCGCGTGCCATCCGGAAACACAAACTGCAAGGAAATCGGGGGATATTGTTGGAATCCAAGAAACTGGAGCTATCGGACAAAAGGGCCAAAGTTTTGCTTTGTTATCAAGATCCCCTGGAATTCGTATTTTTTTTAAATAGGGATGGGTTTACAGGATTTTTAACCATTGAAAACCGGAGTTTCGACATTATTAAAGGCCTAACCCTTTTCCGGGATTCCAATAAATTTGTGTAGCAAAGGATTTTAAAACCAGCTTAAAAATCCATAGAAATGAATTTCTTTTTTAAGATCATATAAAAATCCATTTCTATCGAGAGACTATTTTAATTCTACAGTAGTTGGGTTTTTGCAGGGAATTTTCGGACTCGAAATTCAAGCTTTGGGATTTTAGAGGCCTTAGATTTGTGGTATGGGTTTTCAGGGGTTTGTTTGGTGATATTGTGATTTCTAGTTTTCTGAATAATGCCCCCCCCCTCCATTCGCTCACATCACACTGGTACGGCTTCTCGCCGCTGTGCTTGCGCACGTGCTGTGCCAACATGTACTGGGCGTTGAAGGGGTCGCGCCGTTTGCAGGTGCGCCAGCGGCAGAAGAAACTCGGGGTCTGAAGGGCAAAAAGGGTTAGGGGTAGTACAGGATCACTCGAACAAATGTATGCGCGAATCGTAAAAAGGGTTGAAAAGGTTAGAATTTTAGGGAATTAATTTTTGATATGAAATTTGTCCAATAAAATTGTTTCATCGAAGGATGTGGGGATGGGAGCTACATAAAAGGAACCCGAAATCCCCAACAATTCGGATGGGGTAGGGTCCAATGTTTACGATGATCCTCATTTTTCAAAATGATCTGATCCTGATCATGAAGGCTGGACCATCAAAAATGATCTGATCTGATCTGACCCCTTGGATCAGGATCAGATCAGATCACGTCAGATCATGATTTGGATCAGATCATATCAGATCACCCAGGATCATGATCCAGAGGTTTCAAAAATGATCTGATCCTGATCTGATCCGAGAACTCGGATCAGATCAGATCATGAATCAGATCATCCTGGATCATGATCTGGAGGATCATCGGAAACACTGGGTAGGGCAAGGGATGAAAGAGGGGGAGGAAGACAAAGAAGAAGGAATAGCGCAAAACAGCGACTACGAGTTTTTGGCCTCGACGAAGTTGTCTGATGAATGTGAACCCATTCTCCGCCTCTGAACTTTCACACATCCCCCCGACCGGATGTTGACGATCTTCGGCCGAAAAATGGACCCCTTCCGGCGGGGGGGGGGGGGGGGGGGGNCCCCCCCCCCCCGTCTTTGGATTATTGCCAATGGCAACCCTTCCGCCACTCTGAACTCTGACCTGTTCCGCCCGGACATGTTCGTTGATGTGCTCCACATAGGGCTCTTCCTGACCGAACACTTGGGCGCAGTCGTGCCACAGGCACGGGAAACTGGTCCGTTGCTCACCGTCCTGAAAAAAATTCAGAAATTTCTTTAAGTATACGATTTTCAACATGCTGAGGATTATCCTAGGTTTAAGGGTTCCCAGAAGAGAATTGAATTTTCCCGAGGGTTCCGGTATTTTCCATAGGAACTATAAATAGATTTTTAGGCCTTCCAAAGTTTATAGAGCCATTCCTCGTATTTTTTTCAATTTTTTCTGTGGATTTTCTCCCTCGGATTTCCCACCTGTTCCATGGGCGACGCGATTGTACCCGTGGGCGACTCGCTGGACTGGGCGCTGGACGGCGAGAAGCTTTGTGCTGCGGATCCGACGCCGTTGGCCAACTTTTTGGCCAAATCCGCGGAGACGCAACCGTTGACGAGCGGAGATCCGGAAGAGCCGGAAAGCGGGGCCGCCGCCGCAACCGGAAGAGGTGCCGAAGCGGAGGCAATGGGCACAATTTCGGTGCTTGAAAAAGAAGTCTCATTTCGGTATCCAGATAGGTGATCCCTTATCATCCATTTCTTGATCAAACTTTTCCGGATCCTTCAGACTTTTCCGGATCCCTATCATCCCTTCCATGATCAGACTTTTCCGGATCCTTTAGACTTTTCTGGCCCCTTGTCATCCCTTCCGTGATCAGACTTTTTCGGATCCCTATCATCCCTTCCATGATCAGACTTTTCCGGATCCTTTAGACTTTTCTGGCCCCTTGTCATCCCTTCCGTGATCAGACTTTTCCGGATCCCTTATCATCCTTTCTTGATCATACTTTTCCGGCCCCTTGTCATCCCTTCCTTGATCATTAGACTTTTCCGGATTCCTTACCCTTCCGTGGATCAGACTTTCCGGATCCCCAATCACCTGCTCACTCGGCGCTGCTTCCTGGGCACGGGCCTCCGACTTCCGCTGGTCACTTCGCGTCCTTCGTCCCCGCTGTTCCACTTCTTCTTTGCCGTCCCTTCCGGTTTGTCCGTTCCGGCATCCTTTCCGGCGGATGACCGCGTTGGCACTGTGCCGACGGATCCGTTGGACGGGGAATGTTGCTGTTGTTGGGCTGCAAAGGGCCGGAACCATTGGCCATTGGACCACCAGGAAAAGGTACCGTACCCAAAATTATACAGTCCAAGGGCGGCATTTCCCTATTCAGATCCAGGCCACGGATCATACCCCTACCGTAATCCATTCTAAACTTACAGTTGAGTGACAGCGTGGAACTTCCCCGGCTGTGACAAGAGGACCTTCGCTTGGTGGTCGACTTGGTGCCCTTTTCTGAAAAGCAAACAATGGTATTACTGTGCCCAACCTCACCACCAATTTTACCGTACTCCTCCAACTAGTGTGTCTAAAAACTCTATGGGCTACAGTAACCCGAAATTTATCCTTCTACGCATCCACAACAGTGGTTACTGTACCCATCGTACCCACAACATTCTTGGTTTTAGACCAACCTTTTGACGGTGTTGCAGCCTTTCCATTGGCGACATTGTTGTTGTTGTGCGTTTCCGCAACATTTTTCTCGCGGTGCAACTGTTGCGGTTGTTGTTGTTGTTGTTGTTGCTGCGGGGACTGTTTGAGAATGTTGTTGGCATTTTGAAGGTTGTTGTTGTTGTTGGCTAGTTGTTGTTGGATGTGATAGAATTGATGGATGGCACTGAAGGGGAAGGGGAGTGGATATGGGCAAAATGCCAAAGTCAAAGGATTCGAAGGAGGGCAAGAGCCATAGTTGGCCAAAATCTGTAAAATTGGCCCAATAAGAAGGAACCAGAAGCCAATTGAATATTGGCCTGATCACAAAGTAAAATTGACCATTTAATGACTATTGTAAGCAACCAATTTATGGCCACAGATCAGTGGAATTGACCAAAATTGGCCAATTTATGTCATTGATATAGAGATTTGGCAAAAGGTGACCAATTTTTGGCCAAAGAACAATTTAAAAATTCGTAATTCCTATCATTAATTTTTTGGAGACTTCCCCCCCCCCATGGCCTGTGTCATCACATTTGTTTTGTTCGCTTTTTAGTCATTTGACGACAAAAAAGTCCCATTCCCTTCCATCCGGCCTTCTCCGGTCCATTAATTTTGAGAAAAAGAGTGAAGGGGGGGGATTTGTGGCCATTAAATTGAGGGGCAATAAAATCGCAAAATGGGAGAAAGGAAACCGGGGGAGGGGAGGCCACAGGAAGGGAAAGACACACCCTGTGGCAATGTTTGGTATTGCGAAAGAGCGGAAAGAGCACCCCCGAGGGCATTGATATTTGATGTTGGATTTCGGGCCAGATGATAGAATACCGAGCACCGTATTCTCTCTAATTGAAGGGGCCCCTTCCATTGTTTCAACCTCCTTCCAAGGGGCCTCTTCAATTGGAGAGGCCCCTTCTATTTTTCAACCCCCTCGCCGGGGGTCCCTTCTATTTGAGAGAATACGGTATGTTATGTACCTATTTGTTTCTAATCTTTACTGTACTTTGGGATCGATAGAATCATGTATGATCCCAAGACAATTATAAAATTGAACTTTAGGACTGTAGGGATCAAAACTTGCCCTTATTCCAGAAAACAAGAGACCGAGTTCGGGACCAGAAACCCTACTATAATCCCTGGATCAAAATCCGATAATATCAAATTGGTGGAGGGAGGGGAGGGGAATGGAACTAGGGATCAGAATTCCATGATTCAAGATCAGAATCCGTTATCAAAACTCGGATCAGAATTAGGATCCGTTGGTCTATTCAATTGCAAAACCCACGTTTGGTGTTGCAACGCGCGAGTCAGTTGTTGGTGAAGCTGAAGCTGCCAGGCAGCAGCAGGAAAAATGTTGTTGTTGATGTTCTGATGTTGGAGTTGCGGAAATGCAACAACTGGAATGTTGTGGAAGTTGTTGTTGTTGTTGTTCGGCTGTTGCGGCACTTTGGGCTGCGCAGTTGCGGTTACCGTTTTTGGCACGGATGATCCCTGCTGGGGCATGCACGAAGCTGGCTGATGTGCAGGTGCGGGTGCCGCTGCAGGAGCGCCTGCTGCTGCGAGCAACTGCAACGGCGAGGGCACGACGGGGGGCGAACCTGGGAATGGAGCAAAATGAAAAAAGGAAGGGGAATAAGGCAGAAATGGAAGCAGGCTAGAGAGAAAGAGAGAGTGGGTAAGGTAGGAGCACCAAATCCGGGAAGAGTACGGTAGAACTAAAGAACTGTGGAGGATGTTTAGGACCCTAAATCCTGGAAGAATACGGTGAATAAACCCGGAAAGGACGCTGTGGGCCCTAAATCCAGAAAGGGTACTGTAGAACTAAAAACACGGTAATGAGTAGGTACTGTAGGACCAATATTACTGCTCGCTACCATACTCGAGGGTACATATCGATGTCCCACAACCAAAATACCATGGTATTGGGTCCACGACTGGAGCCATTGCTGTGCCAATTGTTGCCAAAGGAGTTGCTCGAAATCCATCGCCGAAGACATAGAAAATCTTGTTAGAGTAAAAAGTTTGTGGTAAAAGCCAGAAGTTGTCCGATAACAAGTTCAATTCAGGCCTCTTAGGGATAAAAATCGCAGATCCTTAAAAGTTGCGCGACAACCGGCAAGCGAGGATAGAAGAGGAATTTAAGTTGCTCGGCACCTCTAACAGGTGAACCAATTCTTTTATAAGCAAGGAAACAAAAGTTGCTCGGCAACCAAAACTCGGGAGGAATGAAGACAGCCTCAAAGTCGCGCGAAAACAATGTTCCGGACGGAATGATGGCGGAAAGGTGAGCCCCGAAGAAGAAGACAAGGAGTGCCAGCCGGTGGCAACCGCGTGATCGTGTCAAATACCACCGGCGGAACTGTTGTTATTCGCCGGCCAAAACCAACCACAACATGCCCTTTT